>JARHVA010005501.1:147500-222500 GCA_037957365.1 Torreya grandis | reverse complement strand
AGCTTATTGAAACCTTCAAAACTCAAAATAAATTTGAAATGCGGATGCCAACATGAAATGCGGATGCTGACACTTGTCACGCTCCACTGAATTACTATGAGATACGTGGCACGTTTTGAGCAACCTACAAAAATTATGAAATGTGTCTCGGCTGCTAACACTTGACAGTTTTCGCTTGATCCTGATACTTAGACAAAATTATGGCAAAAAGAAACAAGCCACGCTCTGAGTCAAAAACTTCGTCGTCTTGGACCAAAGCGCACAGGGACAAAACTTGGAGTGCATAACTGAACTCAGAAAATGTAGAGCTTTTTACTCTACAATTGCAAAAGGGAATAGTTTTCAATAGGAATTGCACTTTTGTTTTTATTTAGCTACCACACAAAGTAAGAAAGCAAACACTGCACACAAATGATAATATCACACCACATAAATGTGTCACTAAATTAGAAGTGGCATCTTCACTAGTGGCTTCTGAGAGGCTTGAATGGCCTCCATCCTCCTATGCCTTCGTCTTCCAATTGTTGAAGCTACTCACTCAAATAATATCTCAATGAAGCTCATGTTATTGTTAAAGATAAGACCCCTCCATATAAACTGAGACATTTGACTCAAGATATCATGTACAAGTGATAATGCATGTTTTACAAAAATGATTTTTTTTTTGACTTGACAATTTGACTCTATAATTATTTGATTCATTTTTAAAATGACCTTTGACAAAAAAATGATACTTTTTAAATTTTTAACAATAACTTTTAATTTTTTATTTTGATTTTTTTATTTATTTTATTTTATTGCAATTATGACCCATAAACAATAAATACAAAATGACTTTAAAAAAACTATATAACTTAAAAGAACATTTTTAATGGAAAAGACATAGACAGACTATAAACTACTAAAGACTTAGATATATATATTTAAACTCAAAATTCACACGACTCACCAATGACACTACGGACTTTTGACTTAACAAAAATAATCCGAATGCATTAACACTTAATGAACTTATAACGTGACTATGACTCCACGCTATATAGATAGATCTAAAATAAAAATGCACCATACTTAAATTTTAACAAACTCATTAAAAAAACTTATTAAAAATGCAACACACTCAAATTTCAAAACTGCTTAGGTTTAATATAAAGAAACACGTGCTCTATCTTTTCTTGATGTTGTAAAATCAATGCTTGGCAATGAAATCAATGCAGCACAAATCTTTCAATAATTTTCAATGGTTGGAAGTGAACGGTGATGATGTCATTGACACGGATGTTTTGTCAACTGCGTCCTTCTTACTATTCTCTTATGACTTAATTCTGATATGTTACGTCTCAAGTTGGAATGCCAAGTAAATAGGCGATGTCCAAAGCTCTATCACCAATCAATCTCTTTTTGTCAGAACTGCACTAGTCCGCCAGACTACATAAATATTTTCCTCGAACCACCAATAGGAGATGAAAACTGAAAGGATCAAACAAACTAAATATGAAGAGCAATATGTAAGAGGATTGGGGTGGTATAATTAGGAGTCATGGTCTAAGAAGGCCTCCAAGACAATATGGTCTTGGGATCGTGAGGAAGGGTGAAAGGAGTTGGAATAAACATAGGTTACTGTTGGGGAATGCAAGTCTTCAAACTTGGAATATTAGGGATATTTGATTCATTAAGAGATTCATTTAATTTAATTTTATGTTGTATGGTAATTTGGAAGATATTTGGAGCAAAGGAAGGTTAACTTGGGATAGGAAAAGGCGCATAGGATTGATTAAATTGAGTTTTCAGTTGCTCCCATTTTATTAGCCTATCTTCCATTAAGTGTATTAACTTTTTAACCTCTAACTTTTCATTATTTGGCTGGTCTTCCTTCTCAACATCTTCCGACAGTCTCCAAAATCCTTACAAGACCTCTTTTACCTCTTGAATGGGATAGATAGGAGAAGCTACACCATCTTCTATTTCTATATCAGTCTTTATCATCTTCTTTTTAAGGACTAGTATGGTTTGTTTAAAGCTAGATAAAAGTGAGGAAGGAGAACCATACTTTTGAGACGGTTGATTAGAGGGACATGTAGGTTGTTTGGTAAACTTAGTACATAGTAATTTGTGGGTTACTTGAGGAGAATCCATGAATAACATTAACTTAACAAGACTGATATGAAGGTACACAAGAAGTATTTTGATCATATGAGTAACGATACATACTAATTTTATATTTTGAGGCACTTGGACTACCCATATTAGCTAAGATTCACTTGGAGTCGCCATTGGTGCTTGAGTTGTTTCCTCTAAAGGCTGATGTATTGAAAGACAACGCCAAATTTTCCTTCAATGGATAATAATCTAGTTCCTTTGGGTATGCCATAATAATATAGATCAAATTTGCACCCTTGAGAGGGTGATTCAAGCCTTCCTAATTGAGGTATACAATAAAATTAGTATTGGGTCATGGGTGACCTATAATTAGACTAAACTTATAGATTGTAGGGCTAACTCCCCTTGAAGTATCAATTAACCTCTATAACTACTCTACTATCTTGCAACAGAAAACAGAGAAGGATAACATGAAATAAAACCTGAAAAAGGAGGCTATACCCTAAATTGAATCCTTTCATGCACTAAGAACATGGATTAGGACTAAATCTCATCACACTACTCAACAAGGCCTTTCAAGCATAAATGTTTCAACATGGAGGTTATAGACAATGCATTGAATGAGAGGGTTCGTAAATAGGTCTAAGCAAGACACTAATGACTAAAATCCACTATTAAACCATACAAAACTACATAAAACTCACCATATGACCTACAAGAAGGTAATCTATTTGCAACTAGGTAGGAGAGGAAAAATGATAGAGAGTGTCATCACTACTACTAGCATTCATCAACAATCACACAAGTACACTAATTGCAAGCATGTGAGAAGGTAAAAGTCAGATTTATTTATCATTTATAGGCAAAATAAAAGTTTTTAGTTGAGTAGGTCTTTGTCATACTCATCCAAAGGATCCTTACAAAGCTGAACAAGGATGTATATATAGAGAATGAGAGAAAGAGAGAGAGGAGTGGTATATAAGAGAGCAATGATAAGTCTCAAGCACTCATGACAAGAGTAACAATCAAGAAGAAGGTTATAGATCATTATCGTAGGGTATTTAATGACATTTGTTGTTTTCTTGATGATTTTTCCTCTTCCAAATGGTGTATGGGTTTTCTATTAGCTTGACACTTCTTACCTTCTTCTTCTTCAAAATGCCCTCCTTTTAATGTGGAAAGTGACAAGGGGCATTCCTTGGTCATCAAATCACCTTGAACTAACATTGGATCTTGTTATTTACACTTTTAATCTATTTAGGAGTCTTATTATATTGACATTACAATAGCGATCATATCTTATTAGGTTTCTTAAATCCCATCAATCTCACTACACCTCTCTTTGGTCACATGCATCAAATCTTGATTCTATCTTCATGAGTGAGTTATTTCTCTGTGAAAGACCTGTCTCTACCTTTAAAAAACTATATCAACCCTATTCAATTCCTCAAACATAATCTAATACTTCATTTCACACCTAAATCCCATACTTGCCTTCATTTCCTTGTAGCCCTCAAAATATACAAAGATCCTTGTCTAGAACATTCTAAAGTTGCTCCTAGAAAACCAAGCACATATTTGAATACCCATTTGTTTCTGCACACATTTTTCAAAGTTTCATGATCAAAAACTCAAGATAAGTATACTTACTCCACTTATTTATCTCTCCATCAACCTTCAAATATGTCTTTGGTCCTAGGAAAAGGGTATTTGGCTCTAATCAAATCTCACACATGTGAAACTTCAATATAATTTTTGAACAACTTTAATAACATCTTAATCGTGCTTCAAGTCTTATTTGAGGGTCTGACACAATATTCCATGCTTCCAAGTACCTTGTAATAGTCATTCTCAACCTTTTTTTGTACACTTTATACCCTACACATGCCAACTAATAACTAGAGAAGGTGTTAAGGATAGGTATGAAGGTTAGTTAGGTCATCTAACCCATTTAAGTGTTTAGATACATTATCTCTCTCATTGGGTTCTTAAAAGAGTTTCATGGTAGCCTATGAGTGTCTTGCACTCTTAAGGATTTTTCATAGAGCTAAGACTCTTAATAAACATCCAAATTCTATGGATCAGTAGTGCATATGGATTGTGTCTTATTCATAATAGCTTAAGTTACCATGCATCTCTTCATGCAAGATATGAGCATCTCAAATTTCTCCTCTCGGACTAGCAGACTGTGTGGGTGAATTTGAAGAGAGATTTGGGTCTGAAATGCTACTAGAAAGGTTTTATTATGATCTAGAACCCTATGAGAGGTTTGTGACACTCCAAAATCCATATTCATATGGTTTATCATGTGTTTTTACCCTTCATATCCATTTGAACCTTCCTGTACCCATTGTTACGGTTTATATATAGCTTTGAGGTAAAGACCCTATGACCATGATTTGATGTCTCTCTCACATGAAATGTTTCTAAATGATATGAGATTCTCATGGAACCCCTTCTTTATGTATTGGGAGTCTTCATACTTTCACTTTAATCAAAACATGCACACTTTCTTTGTTCTCCACATATAGATATGAACATTGCTCATTAGGCATGTAGGTGCTTAAACCTGTATGATTGCAAAATTTAAGATGGATTATCTTTTAATAACTTCTTCATATTATTCAATATCTTCTTAGGATTAATGGCTTCCATACACCATAACTACTCATTAAACCCCCATTTCCAATGCATATATTGCATATTCTCCTTAAATCTTGAAATCTAACTTGAACCTCTCAAGTAGGCATGTGTATGGGTATTTTGAGTTGAATTTTGAAAGAGTTCAATAAGGATTTCCTTTCAATGAATTTCATCCTTCTACCTTTCAAAAAATTTATCAACCACCTTTTATGGTTCTCATAAGCAATATTGGTCAAAACATCAAGTTCCATTCAAGGTTGGTCTCTCTTGATTGAGAATATTGACCTACAGGTTTACAAATCTATAGCTCTATATTCACCTTAATTTTTATCCATTGATGATATGAGTTAGATTAATCCAACATTATGACAATATCACACACCCTCAAATCTATTGGTAATGTCAATCTCTCTTTAGGACCTCCAAAACAACTCCAAGTACCTATTTTGCATGTACAATACCATTTAGACCTCATGATTGTATTGCATTAGGGAAGGGATATCTTCAGATGGTGCTGGTTTTCCTTGAGGTTATAAAAATGATATAAGATTTAAGCATTACCTCTGTAGACTCTGTACCCTTTTTGAACCCTCAATACTTAGGCTTCATGGTCAAAGCTCCCCCTTTCTAGTTCTTTTCCTTTGAATAGTCCTACAACCATGAAATGTATTACATGAAGATAGGTGGGTTGAAGTTTGAGATATCATAGGTGTTTCAAAAAAAATTATGACCCTATTATATTATTGAGAGATTAACCTTGAGGCCAACCGAAGTATCCTGAGTGTTACTTTCATGTATAGGCACAAAAACCTAATTGCTCCCATGTTTGGCACTTACAACGTTCTATTCTTTCACCATTAACCTGGGAAATTTTGTCTCAAAGCTTATAGTGTTATTAAGGGTGATATTGGATTTTTTTTAATACTTTAATACAATACCTATTCATTTATTCAAACCATATACATATGAAACCTATTAAAGACTTTAGGAAAACTGCCTTCTCCTTATTAAGATGTGTGGTAAGTTCTTGTTTAAAAGCTTGCTCATTGAAATAAAAAAGAGGGTTATTTAGGAGGTGATGGAAAGTTAAGAGTATATGATATGTAATTATAATTATTTAAATGATTATATTTGAATTTCATTATCTCTTTTAACCAACTATCCTTCCTCATACTGACCTGCAATAGGTCATGCTCCTACATGCAACTCAATATAAATAGAGGTTTTGATTCTTATGAGGATCACACATGCCAAATGAGTAATGTAAGTTTTGAGATGGATAATGAAGCTCTCTAGGACCTAATCCAATCATCCATTTCATTCACTCTCTTACTTACTGTCTGAGACTGCTAGAAACTAAGATTACAAGGTTTATAGGCAATTTTTAGCACCTTAACTTATTATCAATAGTTCATAAAGGAGGGGCCCTCAAAATGAGAACCAATGACATGAATATTAATCTAGTTAGGTTCCCATCATCTTCTAATAACCCTAGGTCCTAACTCATTCTCTTCTAAATAGACCAAGCATGTGAAACTATTTTTCACAAACTTGCCAAGGAGCCGATGGAGACTTGGATGCAAATTTTAGATTTCTAGGACATGTTCAAGCTTGTTATTCATGGAAATAACATGAGGAAGTTGAAAATACACCCTACCATAAATTTAAAAATTAATATAAACCTTTCTTGTTCGTACAAATTCATAAAATTGACTACAAAAGAGTGATTCATCTTATTTTGTATGTTAGAATCACAAAAATTAACCATGATCTAACTTTCACTTACATTATTGAAAAAAATTCACATTAGATACCCTCTTGATAAGATAAAAATTTATAAATGTATGTATAATACCTCATATTGGCTCAAGAAATGACTTTAAAGGCCTTGAGATGCATTGACAAGTATAAAAGATACTAATGCATGTTTGATAGCCTCGTGAAGTGAACATAGAGATTTGTAGGACCACCTTTGACTTCAAATGACATCTTCACCATTGACATTAATGAATCATGTAAGAAGGAAGCCTTGGGAAGGCTTAATTGACTACAATGAGAACCCTAACTTTGCCAAAATTCTTAACAAATGCTAAGTTACCTTAACTCTTCCAAAACATGTCATTTGCCACTTTAGACCTATTTAGACACTTGTTTATTTTCCACTCACTCAAGGACAACCTATGATGAGCTACTGCAACATTTGATGACCTAAGACATGATATCATATAGAGAGTCTATAGACAAACTTTAATGCATACAATGAAACCTTAAAATCTACTTAAAATGCCTTAAAATATCATTCTAAGACATCAAAAGACTACAAGATGGCTATCAATAAAGTTAAAATGAGCGAAATAGCAATTTTTTGATGAGACTCACCTATGATAGCCAGAATTGGCTAACACCACCATAATGTCTGAGAGTTTAGATAAATATCACTTTGAAACCCATTCTCCACCCAAATGAGGTGGGGTTTGAACTTTCACCAAGCCTTTCGAATACATTGCATGACAAAAGTGTCCCCTACCTTAATTATCACTAGTGATATAAGTGTGATTTGAAATCCAATTCCTTGCTAGCCTTTTTGGCCAAGTAGGCAACCTTGAGAGATGCAGTGCCTTGATAGAATTTTCTAGGATGCATCCTCTTCCAACCTTATGATAATACATTTAACCACTAGAGTGAACTTGTGAAGCTTGATCTATTTATGAGTCCCAACTCACCATATTTTTTAGGTCAATAATAGATAACACAAGAGACTCTATGAAAACTTTGGTGCCCCTTAGAATTGGCCCAGAGAAAGTCTAAAATAAGCTTTTCAAGATTCATATAAGAGGAACTGGAGAGAGCTGAACAAGATGAATAGTACACATGAGTAGTAGTGAGAACCTTATAAAAATCTCTAATTTCCTAGACAAATTCAAAGGCTTAGTGATCCAAAAGGAGATTTTTATGAACACTTTGAACCATATAAGACCACAATTCTATAGGAGAGGTTGTAAATGAAATGGAATGTCTAAGAATTTCAACTAGACCCTATGAAGGATCCATTTCAACATATGCCATCCAACCAAGGAATTTGGGTGACATGGATTGGTGATATCACTGAGTCTTATGCCATTAAATAGATGACATAGATGCAAGACATAAGATATCTAAACATTCTATGGCATGCTTGATAGAGACTTAATCTTTTTGTTGAGTGAGAAAGGAATCATCAACAAAATGCCCATTAAATAACTAGTGATATGAATTAGGGAAGAGAGATCCTTTTGAACATACCCTTGGAACCATAACTAGCCAACATATAACTAAATCCTCCTCCATCCAAAACATATTGTGAGGGAGAAAGGGGGAAACCCTATTGGATGGATCTATAGAGATAAAATATATAGATTGGTGGCTATTGATGGTAATATAGACCCCAACATCGTGAAATAGAATATTGATGGTGTGAACAAACTTGGGACCAAACCTTAGATCTTGAAGTGTAGTTATAATAAAAGGACATTAAATCTGATAATAAGTTTTCTCAAAATAAATCTTGACAAACAATGCTTTCTTATTAGATATTCTAGCCCATTACATACCTTCCTATAAAACATTAACATTATTGATAATATATCTATACTGAATGAAACCTATTTGATCAATTTGCATAATTAAGGGAAGCAAGTGTTTTATTTTTAAAGCTAATGCAATAGCTATAATTTTGGATGAAACATTGATTAAAGTGATGGGTCTCTATTTGGTAACTGCCTTAGGGTTCTTTGCCTTGGGAGTGAATTTGATGTTGCCTTGATTGATGAGATGACCTAAATAATTGGTCTAGCTTCAGAATAGACTTTATGAAGATTAGGTTCAATTGTATCCCAAAGTGTTTAATAAAATTCATAGAGGAAGCCATCAATACCAAGATATTTGTCAGAGACCATCTACATAATAGCTTCTTTAAGGACATTGATACTGAGAGTTATATCACAAGCAACTCTTTGCACTTCTGAGAGCCTAAAGGGGACCACACTAGGGCATTGAGAGAGGAAAAATTCAAGAGTAGAAGATGAAGGTTGCATTGTAAAGACACCATGGTAGTGATGTACAAAGGCTTGGAGCATATCAAGTAATTTGCTAAGCCTGTTTGAAGCACTTTTAATCGTTTTAATTTTGTTTGTAGTTTGTCTTGACTGAAGGAGAGCAATAAATTCCTTGGGCACTTTGTCTCTTACATTCAACCAATGCATCCATGCTCAGAGTTGAGGTCCTTTAAGCTTATAAGTATCAAAAACCAAGATTTTATGTCTCCACATAGTAGTTTGAGTCTAAAAATGAGGGTTTAAATGTATAGCTTCAAATTCATATGAAACTTTAAGGTATTCATGATGTGTAGCATTGTGAATGTGATACTTAAATAGAGTGATTTATTCACCATAAATATAGCATAAAGAAGTGGTATGGGCTATAACATCAGATCACCACTAAATCTAACCAGTGTCCCATATGGGTTTGGGACCAAGGTTTTAAATCCTAATAGTATGGTCAATAGTCCACTCTTGTTTCAAATGGGCAGCATTGAGGTTATAATTTAGAACCCTTGGGTTTAACCTAAGGATAGGTGCATTCTATGTAGAATAAAATGGGATTATGATCAGATAAAAAAGAGTCTAGAGTCATAGACACAAGCTATCCATTAATAGGATGTAAGAAGAAAATATCATGTGCAACAACCAAGGCACAATCAATATGTTTGAGGACTCAATCTTCTTGACATAAATTTGACCATGTGTACCAAGGAGAATTGGAATCTCTCTTTCTACAATAGTTTATATTGAAAACCCCAAGTTTATTTTGTATGTAAAACCAAGCTTCTTGTTCTCTTGCAGACCATCTCATGGGAAGATGACCGTCTTTGTCTTCTACAAATTCAATCATGTTGAAGTCACCATAAAGAATCCAATGTGCATGTCAAATGGAATTAACCAATGATATCTAGAGCAAGGTGAATTTCGTAACATCATTAGAGGCATACAAGTTGACAAGGCCAATGATATGATTATCAAATTCAAAGAGAGTCCAGACCACATGCTGGGTGGGGTCAGAACCCTAGAAAATGATATTTTGAGACATGTCATGTGCCAGAGAGGTGACAAGTCCCCCACTACTAGACACATGATAGGTGGCCTCACAAAGGTCCCCAAGCTAGAGAGTGTGATCTACAAATTGAAGTAAAAAACTATAAATTGACTTTTTACATGCATAACACTTTCATTTGAGAAAAATGATGACAATTATTCCTTACTGTATGCTTACAAGTCAGATCAGTGAGGCCTCTAACATTTTGAGAATAAACTAGCATTGGAAATCATCTAAGCTCATATCATTTTCTTGGTGAGGTCTGATAGGTATTAAAATGATAGAAGGTTGATCCTATAATGGTAAATTTTCCAAGCTTGAAAGGTTGCCTTTTGTTTGATAGATAATATTGATTGGCAGAGGGAGAGGGACTATGCAAGCAATACAAAAAAGATGAAGGTTGAGGGTTACAAGACCCTGATCTAAATTTGATTCATTCACCCATGATGTGGGTTGTGATAAAGGAGTTGTAAGAGTGGGAGATGGGGACAACACAAACTGGGTGATTGCCTATGGGGACTAGGAAATGCGAGGTGGGGTTTAACTTGTGAAGATGTGGGGGCTTTATTGGTAGAGGCTAATGTTTAACAAATCCATTGGATTAGACATATAAACACAACATTTTTTTAATTAAACACATACCAAATATATATTACAGCATAGGAATGTTCAAAGACCATAAGAATTACTCAAGGTATGATAGCAGCAACATATCATAATGATAGATGAAGGCAGTCCAATTTAGTGGTGTGTATGAATTTGATTGATCTATAGATAGTGATTAGTTATAAAACTTTGGGTCGAAATATGCTTAGTGAGACATTATCATTTCATGAGTATGATTTACATGTTTGTGTGATATCTTTTAATAAAATGATTTTCTATGATACATTGCATGTTTAGTTTAGAAATCATACATCATATGATACTTGCTTGTCTCTCTAGATTTACGTGCTATCACTATCTACTCATCCATGAAGGAAGGGCCATTTTCTGATGGGATTAGTGTGGGGGATCATTGGTCTATGGTTAGTGTGGAAAAGCACTAGGGTGATGCTCTCCCTACCCACAACAATACTACTTATCAAGACGACACTTGAGACTGCCACATATATTTGAGTTTGGGAACTATGCTCTAAGGAAGCCATGGATGTTATATGTACATTGTATTGTACTTATTACTGAATATTGTCATGAGAGATTTAATTACTTGTTATAGTATATTGACTACAGTGGTTGTAGACTTGTATCAATTGTGGTTGAGTTAATATAGTTACTTTCTATATCTACGTTATGATGTGCTCTCATGATATTAGAGATTAGTGACATGAGATGTTTTATGCCTAATTCTATTGTCACACTTGTGTAATTCATATTGGTCTCTGTAGATTCTTGTGGTGTAATTTATTTCTAATATATATGTTGTAAAAAAATCTCATATTTCTAGTTGACAATAACATGGTTGTTACATAAGGGGTGTGGCCCCTCTATGCGCTAGTATACAACTAGTTGGAGTCTAATATTGTTAGCAGAAACATTGTTTTTTTCTATTATAAACCATTGTCCACCCATCAAAATGTTGGGATTTTGACTCAGACTCACTTTTGTCTTGAGGGACCAAAGGAGTGGGGACAATTAAAGGACATTTTCTAATTATGTGGTATGAACCCTGGCACCAGAAGTACATGTTCAAAAGGTTAATATAAAGCACATGCCAAGAGAATCGATTATTGCCCACTTGATTATCAATGGATTCTTTGAAATATTTGGCGAAATGTATTTCGACACAAACCCTTCTCTAAAACCAAGCTATATAAAACTTTTGTTATTCATGGTAGATAAAATAACCCAAAGACTTGATAAACTAGTCAATAAAATTCTATAAAGGAAAAGAGAAGCTTGAAAATTCTACTCATATTATAAATTTAAGTTTTAACTTTTTCAAAAACTTGAAAATCTCTACCACTATATTTTTAATAACTTAGAACAATATTAAATAAATTTCTGACATTATATTTTAATCTTAATATAAGTTAATATTAATAATAATTATAAATATATTATATTAGTTATAGAATATATTAATATTATAAAAAAAATTGATTATAAATTGTGATTATTTGAACAAGCAATCGATTAAAATACGTTCATGATTAAAAAGGTGTCGTGCAACTGCATAGCTGAGGCAGATTTTCTATGCAGCTTGGGTGACGATAAGACTTTCCCCCTAATCATGTTTCTCGTGGGATGATAAGACTCTTCAGATTTTTTACAAACACCATCGTCTCCTACGTCTGAAGCGTACAATAAATTCGGTGTTCATATTTAATGGTATTAATATAAATTAGCTGTAACTATTGTGACTATTTAAATATTAAAAAGAAGTGGACATATATTTTTTGAATATACATCACACATACATCAAATACTTCATTACATATCCCATATAATCTTGTTTAAGGGTGAATTTAAGTAATACCTTATCAATGCTCCTCACCATGACTACCAATTCACCTTAAAATCTTTCTCCACTTCCATGTTGTATATAACCTTGCCCTTTCCCAACATTTCACCATTACTCAAGCTCACTATATAATGTAACATCTCTTTCTTGTACAACACATTGCCATATCATATGAATGGACATAGGAACTTATTTAGCACTATTGTGAGGTAACCACCACCAAATGCATATCAAAATGGCATGGGCTCTAACCATACATAAAGCACAATGAATGAATCTTAATAAAATAACAATAATATTTGAAACATTGATCATCAAGGGTTAATCTTTACTGTCATATCAGGTGTATGCTCGTTGTATGACCTGTATATCAACACTTCATTTACATTTGATTGCTATGCAAGAATGAAGGATAATATTTATGTAACTCCTGGAATAGTAGAGAAAGTAAGACTGTGTAATATCTATTCCATGATGTTTACAAAAAATTAATATTTTCTCAATAAACACGTAAATACACTTCACAAAATTTGTTTCACTCTTTACTACTGTTCACCTTCTTCACACTCTTAAAAATTTAATATAAAGTAAAATAAAAGATAAAGACAAATCTCTCATGGGGTTATTTGCACCATTAGGGAAATTGATAGTACAATTACTATATTATTAATTTCCTAACATGAAATACCACCCAACATTACTGCCACATCAAATTTTAGGAACATCATATTTGAGTGAAAGCATGATATCCTTGCACATAAAATTTGAGAGTATATCATCAGAAGGAATACTAGAATGACTTATTCTATGGACTAATGGAAAATGTCAAAGTACAAAGTCACCAACCCCTAAGATAATTGATTCACTTCAGTTCTAAAAATCCCACATTAAACACCAAGAAAAAATATTCATCTAAAAAATTAAGAGATCACACTAAAATATGTCATGTTTCCTAAATAATGTTTTAGAATAATTTTTTTTTTTCATATGTGAATTTTAAAATTGATATGGAATGAAGGTTCTATTCTACCACTACATTTTTTGATTGAAAAATGCACTTTCATTAATTTAACAAATACTATAGTACAATGTTAATAATATAAAAAATGGGTGAAAAAGTCGTACCCCAAAAACCACACAAAGGTAAGGAAGACTCGAGAGAAATAAAAGTCTAAAAAAGGTCACAACCTAGATAATAACCATAGTTAAACTAACTCAAATTCACATCAATAAAAAAAGGGAGTGAAATAATAAAAAAGACAAGGAAATAACTAAGCATCAACTACAAACATGGTGGTTGATAAATGAGGCAAAAGTGGAGGATCTTGAGATTCCTATCCCCAACCTTCTTGTGTTAGGGGATAATTATAAATTGGGAGGAGGTCCCATCCATTAGCCTACTAGGTAGCATCAGAATCATGTTGCACTTGAGAATCTTAGTGGGAAAGAGAGATGGAAAATGCGAACCATGGGAATTTATCCTAAGGAGGGGGTTTCCATCACCGCCCCCCACCCTGCCCCTGCCCCACCACCCCGCCCCCCCCCCCCCCCCCCCCCCACCTCCAATCTCTATGTTTCTACTATCATATCTTCAGGGAGGAGATGACTAATGAGAGCAAGGAAAAAATTTCCTACAACTTTAGGACCTCCAACTGGGAAAGTGGTGGTGCCTCTCCCCATGCCCACCACCCCTAGGAGAGGAGTAGTGATGAGGGGGATCGACTGTCTCATGAATAAATATGCAAGGAGAATTTACCCAATGGTACAAGAGGAGTTGTAGATGGTGAAGGTTGAGTTAGACATTATCTTTTTTACTCTGTATCTAAAGGGTAACATTAGCAATAACAACACCTTTATTAGTTATAGAATTTTTTTACATAGCTTCATTATTATAACACCCTTGATTTATAGATTTATAAATAAACTCTACCAAAATATGTTATATCTTACAAGCAATATGGTAAAGTCGCCCAAGAGATTCATTTTCCAAATGAACATTTCAATCTTCAAGGGTTTGAAAAGGGGATCAATCCATCTCCAAGTTGGTTGGGCATGAGGGCAAAACCAAAAGAGATGTTTGATAGTTTTTGGGTGATGATAGGCTAGGCATGTGGGATTTAAAACCCCCATGTGATTGATCCTATTCCACATAGGTAGACCTAGGTAGAGGATACACCAAAGGAAATGAGATTTCTTGGGATCAATACATGTCACTGAGATATTATTAAATTTTTGGGCCACCTGATGGAGATATTGGAGAGACCACTAGTAATTGAGGGCATCAACATCAATATTGTGATGGGAGATAAAATTTAACCCAACCAAGGATAATAGTGATAAAATGGTGTGGCTATGGGCCAAAATCAGTCCTTCCACCACAACGTAAGAGAAAACTCCTATCTTGTGCAAGTATTGATTAGGTATGTAATTTTAAATTTTTTAAAATGATTATGCATCTTCCTTATTAAGATGGTACTTATATATTAGCATAGGGAAAGGAAGCTATTTCCTAGAGAGGTTAAAAAATAGATCACCAACCGTGAGAATACGTTTCTTAAACAACCTCAAGGTTTTGATCTTCAGGACAATGGCAAATGGGACATTGTGGAAGTTCAACGAGGGAGACCACTATAATGACTAAAAATTTAGAGAAAGACTATTTTGAAACCCATCCCCTAACCAAATGAGGTGGGGTTTGATATTTTCCCAAGAGTTCTAAATACTTTACATGAATAAAGTGCTCTTTACCTTAATTATCACTGTTGAGATAAACATGTTTTAAAAGCCAATTCGTTGCTAAGATTTTTTGCCAAGTGGGAAACCTTGAGATATGTAGTGACTCAATTTTTTTTCCATGATTCCTCCCCTTCCAAACCTCTGATAATCCATGTAAACATTACAGTGAGTCCCTAAATCTTGATGTCTATGAGTCCCACCCCACTAGATTACTTAGGAAATTAATAAATAGCCTAAGAGACTCTATGAAAACCCTAGTGCCATTCAAAATTGGCCCAGAGAAAGTCTCGAAGAATATTTTCAAGCTTTGGATAAGAGGCATTGGTTGGAGCCTAAAAAAAGGAATAATACACATGAGTAGTAGTGAGCACCTTAGAATAAATATGGAATTTCTCAGCCAAAGTTAAAGTCTTAGT
Organism: Torreya grandis; assembly: GCA_037957365.1. NCBI lineage: Eukaryota > Viridiplantae > Streptophyta > Pinopsida > Cupressales > Taxaceae > Torreya > Torreya grandis. Next base: position 207,011 of record JARHVA010005501.1, on the reverse strand, counting down.
GATCCAAAAAGATATTTTTTCTCAACTATTTGAACCACATAAGATCACAATTCTACAAGAGAGGCTCTAAAATCAAATGGAATACCTAAGAATTTAAATTGGACTTTAGGAAGGATCAATTACCACATATATCCCTCTATCCAAAGAGGTTTGGGTGATAGGGATTGGTGATAACATTGAGTCTTATGCCATTGAATATAAGACATAGATTGAAGACAAAAGATATGTAAACATTTCATGGAATGCTTGATAATGTATTCATCCTCGTAAAAATTGATGAAGGAATCATTATAGAATTTCCAATTAGTTAACTTGTGATCTGACTTAGGAAGAGAGATCCCCTTGACCAGACCCTTTGAAGCATAACTGGCCAATAAATAACTAAATCCTTCTATACCCAAAACACAAAGTGAGGGAGAAAGGGGTAAACCCTATAAAATGGATATAAGTAGCTCAAAGTGTTGATATTTGGAGCCATTGATGGTAATGCATGCCCTAACATCCTAAAATACCATATTGATGGTGTGAACAAAATTGGGACCAAACCTTAGAGCATGAAGCATAGCGATGATAAAAGGCCATACAATTTGATCATATACTTTCTCAAAATAAATCTTGATGAACAATTTATTCTGGTTGGATATTCTAGCCCATTTCATACATTCATAGATAGTAATAACATTATCTATAATATATCCATGCTAAATAAAGCCTATTTGATCACTTTGCACAATTAAAGGAAGTAAGTGTTTGATTTTGAGAGCTAATGATTTAGATATAATTTTTTAATAAATATTGAGAAAAGTGATAGATCTCAAGTTGGTAATTACCTTAGGTCCCCTACCATGGGAATGAATTTGATGTTGCCCCAATTGATGAGATGACCTAAAGAATTGATCAAAATAGCTTCAGAATAGACTTTATGAATATTAGGCCCAATTGTATCTTAAAGGGTTTGATAAAATATAAAGACAAAGCCATCAATACTTGTATCTTTATCATAGGTCATTTACATAAAGGCATACTTAAGTTCATTGATACTGAGAGGTATATCATAATTAATTATCTATTTTTTTGAGAGCTTACATGGGACCACAACAAGGCACTAAAAGAGGGAAAATTCACAAGCAGAAGATTAAGGTTATACCATAAATACACCATGGTAGTGATGAAAAAAGTCTTTGGGGATATTAAGTAATTTCGTAAGCTTGTCTAAAGCACTTCTAAGCATCTTGTCTTGACTAAAAGGGAGTTAGAAAACATCCTCAGTCACTTTGTCTCATATCTTCAACCAATGCATTCATGTTGAGATTTGATATCCTTTTGCCTTATAAGCCTCAATAACTTGGAGTTTATGTCTACACATGACAACCTGAATATACAAATGAGGCTTTAAAGCTATACCTTCTAATTCCTATGAAACCTTAAGGTATTCAAAATTTGTATCATTATGAATGTGATGCTTGAAGAGATCATCTTGATCACCATAAATATAGAGGAAATAAGTGGTATGAGCTATATAATCAAACCACCACTCAACCCAACTAGTGTCCCATGTCATTTTGGGAGCCATGTTCCAAATCTTAATGATATGTTTAATAATTTTCTCATGCTTGGGATGGGTAATGTTGAAGTAAAACTTAGAACCCTTGGGTTTAACATGAGGAGAGGTCCATTCTATGTAGAAGCAAATGGGATAATGATCAAATAGGAAAGAGTTTGGAATCATAGACATAGGTTGTCCATGAACATGAGTGGATAAAAAAAGTCTTGCTTAATAAGTAAGGCATGGTTAAGACATTTGAGAAGTCAATTTTCTCCTTGACATAAATTTTACCATGTGAACTACAAAGAATTATAATCTCTCCTGAACTGTGATGGTTTGGGTAAATAATCCCACATTTATTTCACATGTAAAACCAAGCTTCCCATTCCCTTGCACATCATATCATGGGAAGATAACCTTATTTGTCTTTTGGATATTCAATCATGTCGAAGTCGTCATAAATAATCCAATGCAAATATATAAGGGAATCCACAAACCATCTCCAAATCAAGGTGTATTCCAAAAAATTATTAGAGATGTACAAGTTGACAAAGCTAATTATGTGATTACCAAATTAAAAAAGAGTCCAAACGACCTAGTGGGTATGATCATAACCTAAGGAAATTATATTTTGAGATAGGTCAAGTGCTAGAAGTGTGAAAACTCCCCCATGACCAAGTTCATGATAAATGGCATGACAAAGTGTATGCATCTAAATTTTACCGCTTCATTAAAGGTCACTAATATCACTAGTAGTTGACACTAATTATGCTTATCTAATTTATTCCCTCTAATCCCATCTTAATATCTAACCTTTCGAGTCATTTATCTAATAACCCCATTTCTAATCATTCACTAGCCTTATTCTATCCTACTTCATCATTAATTCCTTTAAAACATCCCTTAATCCTATTCTAATCTATCTTATTCATTGTTTGGGAATTTTAATTTCCCATGACCCAACTTACCACCTACTAAGCCTATTCCTAGACTCTCCTACTTTCATGTCCCCTTTTCAGGTGACATCTTTAGACTTGATGATTAGCCTATTATGCAACCTTTGTAGGCTGATAGATTGGACAGAGGGTCATAATGGAGCTTGGCTTGGCTTCGATTAGTAGAATTTGTTTTAGTTGACATTCATTTGGGCTTTTTTGGGCACATTTGTTTGAACTCCTATTATATAGGGAATGTTAGCATTCAGCAGAGCATCCCTGTTATGGCATGATCATGTCCGAAATCACTCCCTGATTCACCAGCTTCAGTCGGTTTGAGGATCGGACATATATTGAGGGAGATATTAATATTTGATTGATTTAATCAAATATTAATTATTTGGTCTAATTTTAATTTAAAAACCCTAATTAGGGCAAGCATATCTTTTTGAGGGCATAAGGGTTTCTCATGGGAGGCCATTATTGATTATGAATGATTATTGATTTTGATATTGAAGAATTCTTCTATGAAGACTGTGCCAAGGGTTCCAGGATTCCATTTGCATTGGAAAATGTCCACTCTTCAGTGTGTGCGATTCAGAGGCTGTGAAATATCAGCTAATCTATTGCCAATTTGAGAGATAGCTTCATACAAAAGTTATCACAGAGGTTTACAAGTTTGGGAGATTACTTCACATAGAAGTTATCACAGGGATTTCAGGTATTTATTTTCATAAGTTTTCATTTAATAAATTATTCAGATAGAGATCTTCTGTATTAGAGCCATATATCTTGAGATCAGGGGTCCAACGAACAGGGTGTGCTTTATTGGCAGCCGTACGAAGTTCGTACAGATCCGTACAGATTTGCATAGAGACTGACATCGGTAGGTAGAGATCCACAGAAACTGACATCGGCCGACTATCACCAACATTGGCAGGTTAATGACCCCAGTTGACCGACGACGGTAGTATAACCGACGTCGGTGACTGTGTTTTTTGACACAGCAGGTTGAGACGTACCAGATTCAAGTTTTATTCCCCGTTTGCAGAATACTCAAGTTTTTAAGACCGTATTTGAATATTACTTTATATGCATGACAGAGGACTGTATTTGTAATCATTTGAACAAGTGATAAGATCTTTGATTTGCTATTGAGAGATTATATTGTGGTTGATTTATTTATTTGAAGATATTTTGCACAAATCAAAATTTGTTCTTATTTCATACAAAATTTTAGAATAATCAAAAAAGCAATTTAGAGCTTTGTCTTCATATATTCCCTATTGGTTGGGGATATTACAGTGGTATCAGAGCTTTTATATTGCTATATTCCCTATTGGACAGGGGATACCACAGTGGTATCAGAGCCAAATTCTTGCCATCCTGTTGGGTAGATCAGGGCTAAATTATGCCATCCTATTGGGTAGTTTGGGTAGATTGGACATTGAATCAGTTAGTAAATCATGATTACTTTAAGTACTCAGAAACAGTGGGACAAGGATATGAAGATGCTGAAACAAAGTTTGAAAATGTTGGGTGAAACCCAGAAGAGGATGAATGAAATTCTTTCAAACCCTACATTTGAAAACAAATTAATAGGGTATTTGGCATCCATTGTTAAAGGGTCTAGGAAAAAGATTTGCTTATACTACAAATGTCCATATGATGCCAATCACAATTGTCATTTGAGGTCTAAGGGCAAGGCATATCGTGTAATATGGGCATATTGTGAGGATTCAAAATCAAAAGATTTTAAACATCAGGATAGTTCTAAGGAGGCAGAGGCTTTAGAGCCTAAGGTAGAGGCAATGAAGGTGGCTCACCAGGATTCTGAGAGACATGTGGATGAGCTTAGTCATGGGGATTCAGACTCTCAGTTAGTTGCAGAGGACAAGGGAGCTGGAGATTGTGATGATGAGATAGTTTCAGCAGCAGCTTCTTCAAAGTTAGATGAGGATGAGTCTGATGCTGGCATTTAGAGTGTGGAGGTGTACTCAGATGTTAGTACACTGAGTGTTGGTGGTGAGTATGTTCCTGTAGTTTTTGTTGAGGAGCATGTTGTTGGGGCTGACACACATGTTTAGGATTTGGGAGTACCTAGTCCTGATGAGTTTGGGATACCAGTAGAGTCAAGTCTCTAGATTGATTCTTCTCACACAGATGATAGTGTGGTATAGTTGGTTGTGCCACCTTTACAGAGGGATCAGTTATGGGATGGATTGGCACCATCTTTTGTAGATGGAATTGATAGTTACACATTACACAACCTACAGTATCGACACATCCAGGGAAGTTGTGATTTTAGAGATAGGTTGAGTTGCATTCGCCCATTTGATTTTAGATTTCTCTTGGTTATATTTCTGAGGATATTATAGGAGCTTGTGTTGATTGTCATCAGTATAGATCATGACTACATTTGGGATCCAGGTGGATTGATTGGTTTGTTGTTCTGAGATTGCTTGGGGACAAGTAATTTTATGAGGGGCAGATTGTCATGTCCCCTTTTCAGGTGACATCTTTAGACTTGATGATTAGCCTATTATGCGACCTTCGTAGGCTGATAGGATGGATAGAGGGTCATAATGGAGCTTGGCTTGGCTTTGATTAGCAGAATTTGTTTTAGTTGGCATTCATTTGGGCTTTTTTAGGCATGTTTGTTTGAGCTCCTATTATATAGGGAATGTTAGCATTCAGCGGAGCATCCCTGTTATGGCATGATCATGTCCGAAATCACTCCTTGATTCACCAACTTTAGTTGGTTCGAGGATCAGACATATATTGAGGGAGATATTAATATTTGATTGATTTAATCAAATATTAATTATTTGGTCTAATTTTAATTTAGAAACTCTAATTCTAATTTTAGAAACCCTAATTAGGGCAAGCATATATTTTTGAGGGTATAAGGGTTTCTCATGGGAGGCCATTATTGATTATGAATGATTATTGATTTTGATATTGAAGAATTCTTCTGTGAAGACTGAGCCAAGGGTTTCAGGATTCCATTTGCATTGGAGAACGTCCACTCTTTAGTGTGTGTGATTCAGAGGCTGTGAAATATCAGCTGATCTATTGCCAATTTGAGAGATAGCTTCATACAGAAGTTATCACAGAGGTTTACAGGTTTGGGAGATAACTTCACACAGAATTTATCACAGGGATTTCAGGTATTTATTTTCATAAGTTTTGATTTAATAAATTATTCAGATAGAGATCTTCTGTATTAGAGCCATATATCTTGAGATCAGGGGTCCAACAAACAGGGTGTGCTTTATTGGTGGCCGTACGAAGTCCATACAGATCCGTACAGATTCGCACAAAGACCGACATCGGTAGGCAGAGATCCACAAAAGTTGACATCGGTCGACTATCACCGACGTCGGCAGGTTAACGACCCCAGTCGACCGATGACGGTAGTATAACCGATGTCGACAACTGTGTTTTTTGACACAGTAGGCTGAGACATACCTGATTCAAGTTTTATTTCCAGTTTGTAGAATACTCAAGTTTTTAAGACCGTATTTGAATATTATTTTATATGCATGACAGAGGACTGTAATTGTAATCATCTGAACAAGTGATAAGATCTTTCATTTTCTATTGAGAGATTATATTGTGGTTGATTTATTTATTTGAAGATATTTTGCACAAATCAAAATTTGTTCTTGTTTCATACAAAATTTTAGAATAATCAGAAAAGCAATTTAGAGTTTTGCCTTCATAGATTCCCTATTATTTGGGGATATTAAAGTGGTATCAGAGCTTTTGTATTTCTATATTCCCTATTGGACAGGGGATACCACAGTGGTATCAGAGCCAAGTTCCTGCCATCCTATTGGTAGATCAGGGCTAAATTATGCCATCTTGTTGGGTAGTTTGGGTAGATTGGACATTGAATCAGTTAGTAAATCATGATTACTTTAAGTACTCAGAAATAGTGGGACAAGGATATGAAGACGCTGAAACAAAGTTTGATAATATTGGGTGAAACCCAGAAGAGGATGAATGAAATTCTTTCAAACCCTACATTTGAAAACAAATTAACATGGTATGTGGCATCCATTGTTAAAGGGTCTAGGAAAAAGCTTTGATTTTACTGCAAATGTCCATATGATGCCAATCACAATTGTCATTTGAGGCCTACGGGCAAGGCATATTGTGTAATATGGGCATATTGTGAGGATTCGAAATCAGAAGATTTCAAACAACAGGATAGTTCTGAGGAGGCAGAGGCTTCAGAGCCTAAGGTAGAGGCAATGAAGGTGGCTCACCAAGATTCTGAGAGATGTGGATGAGCTTAGTCATGGGGATTCAGACTCTCAGTTAGTTGTAGAGGATGAGGGAGCTAGAGATTGTGATGATGAGATAGTTTTAGCAGCAGCTTCTTTAGAGTTAGATGAGGATGAGTTTGATGCTGGCATTCAGAGTGTGGAGGTGTACTCAGATGTTAGTACACTGAGTGTTGGTGGTGAGTATGTTCCTGTAGTTGTTGCTGAGGAGCATGTTGTTGGGGCTGACACACATGTTCAAGATTTGTGAGTACCTGGTCCTGATGAGTTTGGGATACCAGTAGAGTCAAGTCTCCAGATTGATTCTTCTCACATAGATGACAGTGTGGTATAGATGGTTGTGCCACCTTTATAGAGGGATCAGTTATGGGATGGATTGGCACCATCTTTTGTAGATGGAATTGATAGTTGCACATTACACAGCTTGCAGTATCAACACATCCAAGGTAGTTGTGATTTTAGAGATAGGTTGAGTTGCATTCACCCATTTCATTTTAGATTTCTCTTGGTTATATTTCTAAGGATATTACAGGAGCTTGTGTTGATTGTCATCAGTATAGATCATGACTACATATGGGATCCAGGTGGATTGATTGGTTTGTTGTTTCGCGATTGCTTGGGGACAAGCAATTTTAGGAGGGGTGAATTGTCATGTCCCCTTTTCAGGTGACATCTTTAGACTTGATGATTATCCTATTATGCAACCTTCATAGGCTGATAAGATGGATAGAGGGTCATAATGGAGCTTGGCTTGGCTTCGATTAGTAGAATTTGTTTTAGTTGGCAATCATTTGTGCTTTTTTGGGCACATTTGTTTGAGCTCCTATTATATAGGGAATGTTAGCATTCAACGGAGCATCCTTGTTATGGCATGATCATGTCTGGAATCACTCCCTGATTCACCAGCTTCAGTCGGTTCGAGGATCGGACATATATTGAGAGAGATATTAATATTTGATTGATTTAATCAAATATTAATTATTTGGTCTAATTTTAATTTAGAAACCCTAATTCTAATTTAAGAAACCCTAATTAGGGCAAGCATATATTTTTGAGCTTATAAGGGTTTCTCATGGGAGGCCATTATTGATTATGAATGATTATTGATTTTGATATTGAAGAATTCTTCTGTGAAGACTGAGCCAAGGGTTCCAGGATTCCATTTGCATTGGAGAACATCCACTCTTCAGTGTGTGTGATTCAGAGGCTATGAAATATCATCTGATCTATTGCCAATTTGAGAGATAGCTTCATACACAAGTTATCACAGAGGTTTATAGGTTTGGGAGATAACTTCACATAGAAGTTATCACAGGGATTTCAGGTATTTATTTTCATAATTTTTGATTTAATAAATTTTTTAGATGGAGATCTTCTGTATTAGAGCCATATATCTTGAGATCAGGGGTCCAAAAAATAGGGTGTGCTTTATTGATGACCATATGAAGTCTATACAGATCTGTACAGATTCACACAGAGACCGACATCAGCAGGCAGAGATCCACAGAAACTGACATCGGCCAACTATCACCGACGTCGACAAGTTAACGACCCCAGTCGACTGATGATGGCAGTATAACTGACGTCGATGACTGTGTTTTTGACACAACAGGCTGAGACGTACCAGATTCAAGTTTTATTCCCAGTTTGTAGAATACTCAGGTTTTTAAGACTGTATTTGAATATTATCTTATATGCATGACAGAGGACTGTAATTGTAATCATCTGAACAAGTGATAACATCTTTGATTTTCTATTGAGAGATTATATTGTGGTTGATTTATTTATTTGAAGATATTTTGCCCAAATCAAAATTTGTTCTTATTTCATACAAAATTTCAAAATAATCAGAAAAGCAATTTAGAGCTTTGTCTTCATATATTCCCTATTGGTTGGGGATATTACAGTGGTATCAGATATTTTGTATTGCTATATTCCCTATTGGACAGGGGATATCACACCTACACCCCAAGTCCCTAATTATCCACCTAATCCCTATATAATCCCCCATATAATTATCATTAACCCCTAAGAAGGATTATATAACTCTCAAATTATAGAACTCTCTCTATTCTCACCCCTCCTCTCTAGAACCTTCTAGATCTATAGGTTTCCAAGGAATTTTAAATTCATTTTAATCCTTAAGCCTTGATCTCCTTCATCTAACTTCAAATCTCCACCAATGATCTTTCCCTCCTTCTATTTAAACAAACTCCATTCCTCCATGGAAGGCCATATTATGAATGCATAACCAATCCATGTCCAATTAGTCTTTTAATCATCCAATCTTTCATCAACAATCCTTGATTCATGCCTTCATAATGTCCAATTTGAGTCTAAGTCTGATTTGTCTCTGTGAAATTTTAAATCTCTGTCCACATTTATCAATGTTGCCATTCATAGCTTGGTCAAGTTAAGAATTTTTTTATGAATTTAATAGAAGTTATAAGCAATTATTTATTCTATTTGGTTGCATATTAATCGATGTAAGGTAAATCACAACTTTGATCACAAACTTGCAGGTGATGCATAGCCACCAACCTAGTTCAGGGGATATTTTTGAAGCAAACAAGACTGGCAAGAATGCAAGCATGACATGGATGCCTAAGGTGAAATATGGTGGATTTTCCTCAGATTCAAGCTACTTCACCCTCTCCATGTTGATGTCGATGGTTCTATTCTAGTACCAATTTTTTTTAATTTTAAATCTCTTATGGGCTTCTATCATGTTGCCAACATACCTAATAAATATAGATTATAAAATAATAATAAAAAATGATTGTACACCTTTTTTGAATCATGAAATTGTATGGTTAGTAAGTGATTGATAGAATTATTGCATGTGATCTCATAGGCATTAAGATATTTTTGGTAGATAAAAGTGAGATTAAAAATAAAAATAAAATTAATCCCAACCAGTCTAGTTGTCTCATTATTAGTCATAGTAGTAACTAAATATAATTAAGGTGTACCTGTAGATTTATGCATGTTAAATAATCTTTGTTTAGCCTTACATATCATATAACAGGGTTTTAATTTAGTCCACGTCTTATAATTGATAAAAATTATAAGTTATGTTTTTTATTTTCTCATTTCATTATATGGCACTAAAAATTTTATAGTCTATCATAGTAATTTATCAAAAATAGAAGATTGTATAAAATAGGGTCAAATTTTTATAACTTAGAAGTTTGCTTACTAAATGTCAAATTAGACTACAAATGCCATTTTTTGTAGGATCACTTGTCTATTAGCATCATTCTTGAAGAATCATCCACTACATTTTCTAAATCAAAAACTACTAACTCTCTGTTTACATCAAACAATTCTTCTTTCTGAGTTTGTTCCATTTTTACAATTTTTTTGTGATTTTTGTGTCATTTTAGGCCTCTCATAAGGCTGAAATTGCCTTTGGTATTGGGGTGTCCACTGCTCGACCCTACCCCTCGACCCCACCCTATACCACAATAAGGATCAAGCTTGGGGCACCGACCCTAGACCCTATAAGCATAATTTCCCATTAATCCCATTGGGGGGCTAATAGCTCCAGAACCCCACATCGTGGCCCACTCACCCCAAAGGAATTGGAGATCCAAATCATGATTTTCTTAGGGTGTTTTTCTTAAGGCATATTATACTAATATCTTGTTTCTTGCAAGGGTGAACCTAGAAGCTATTTTATTTTTTCTAAAATCTTATCTTGCAAGTCATATTTTGGTATAACATCATTTGTCTTAGAGGGTTCCCATCAAGATCATCAATCAAACTACTAATCACTTGTCTTGCAGTTTTCCTCTTTAAAATTGCCAATCAGAATACTAAACATATTCTTGCCTTTTATAAATATATCACATCTTAATCTTAATTGATTAATTCATCCTTTTGTATACTTGTTTGTTACCTAGGGGATATAGTGGTGTATACTCTCCTCTTTGCATCCTTCCAATGATTCTTGGGGGATCAAAAACCACCTATAAACCCAACTCTTCTTTTTCTTTCTTAGGGGTCGGTGACGTGTATTTCACCACCATGCACTAGATGAAAATTTGTGTTTTGATAGAGTCTAAATATTATGAGATATATCATTAGGAACCTAAGGAAAATTCCCCATAAAGGGTTCTATAGAGTTAGGGGCAGTTAAGCTCAAATACATAGGGAAATTAGAAAACATATTATATAAACATGGGCCCCACTGTACCTTTGCATATATAGGGGATGTACTTAGAAACCCTTGTGTAAACCTAGATTAGGAGCCTTTCACCATAATAGGTTTACTACTACTAGAGTCAATATCAACTCCTAAGTAACCATCATGTGCAAGCAGGGTCGAGAGGGTCTGGTCGATTCCATAATGGATCAGTAACCTATAGCCTCACCTACAAAGCCATTTGATGGTGCAAACATCACATTACACTCCCTTATCAGTTGACTAAATTAAGATTTATTAATGTGTGTGTTGTTTGAGTTTTGTAATAGACCTATGTTTTTTGTGAGTCAAGTCAACATTATACCTCAAACTTATACATACCTATCTAGATCTTTACACACATCATCATTCTATCATCTTGTACATATTTTCTTTGTATATCTTTTCTATTATCCCATACCATATCCCATATTGTTGTTATCCCATCCTAGTCTAGTCATATCCACTCATCATTGATCATCCCCCATCACTTACATGTCTTAATGTCATTTTATACATCCTTATATCATCAGTCTCTTCTACACATTTTCTTTGTACATCATCTTACTTGTCTTATACCATCCCATCTCCTATCTTGTTTTCATCTTATCTTAGTCATATCCAACCATGATTGAATATATCCTTACCTCACTATCATTTTACACATATCATTGTCCTCCAAGACATACATTGTTATCTTGTACATCCTTGTCATCCTCCTTTTATACACATATCCTCATATTGTATATCCTTCTCTTTTTATCCTCTTATATCCCATCTCATATCCTATCTTGACTCCAACCTGTCCTTCTCATATCTTGTTTTTATATGCATGTAATAATTTATTTATGCATGTCAATGTGGTGCGCCATGTAAACTTAGCTGGATAAACTTTTGATACTTATTTACTATTGAATATTATTATCATTGTGAAACTAAATGACTACATTTTTAAGATGATTATTATTATGCATATACCATTTTGATACTTAGAATGATTAATGATGTGCACACAGATCAAATGTACAATTTGACATAGAGTTGTGGAAGGCAAACAAACATATTTTCAAGTGATCCAGGCATGCATTAATGCCTTAACATTACATTGCTTGTTAGTTAATATATATATATATATATGTATATATATATATATGTATGTATATATATATATATATATATATATATATACATACATATATATATATATATATACATACATACATACATACATATATATATATATATATATATATATAAAATTTTATTAAATGTTAATGGGTTTCATCTTAGTGTGTGTTTGCAACATAGGTTACTTTGGTTGTACAGAGAGGGAGGGTATCATCAAGGAGAGTTGGAATAGATAAGGTGTTTTAAAACAAGAAAGATAATGTGTTGATCAAGTGAACCAAGCTTATCATAAGGATTCCATAGATGGGTTAGCTGTAGTGATTACTTTTTGATTGACCCTCTTTTGATATGATAACTTATTAAATGCTTACCCTTTCTATAGTAATTAAAGGACTCCAACTTAACATGGGACATGCATGGCCAGTTAGGAGGCATTAAATGATTTTAGTTAAAAATATTTTACCGCATGGTATAAAAAGATATATTACAAAAATGATTTTAAACATTTAATTCTCTTCCAAATCAAATCTTCAATTTTCAACCAATATGCCACCCTTTACAGATAAAAATAAATTTGGTATTAAATTTAACATTGACTAAAATGAATATTTTATCCTATTGCCATCCCCCCTCACCCATTGCATAACATGGGGGAATAGTGAATTAGATGAAGTAAATAGTGAAGGTGGGTGAAAAAAATTAAATGCTTGAATCTATTTATTGTCTTGGGGAATGTAAAATAGGCAAGGAAAAAGAGGAGGGGGTTAATAGAGGAAAGGAGAAAAGCATAGCAAAGGAAGAGAGATGGAAGAATGGAGCAAGAAGGATATGTGCTCATAATTAGTCTTTGGCTAATCAGGTTAGTGGATTTGTTGAAATGATGATAGCTGTTGTTTCAAATCTATTATGCCAAATCAAAACTATAATGGTTGGAATAGCTATCAAGATATATGATTAAACTCAGACGTTCCTCTTACCCTTGCTCAACCCATTCCCTCTTTATTGCATAGTATATTTATTTTTCATTTGAATCTGGATCTTTATCATAGATCATCTACATAAAAGCATACTTAAGTTTATTGATACTGAGAGGTCTATCATAATTAATTCTCTATTTTTTTGAGAGCTTACATGGGACCACAACACAACATTAAAAGAGGGAAAATTCATGAGAAAAAGATTAAGGTTATACCGTAAATACACCATGGCAGTGATGAAAAAATGCTTTGAGGATATTAAGTAATTTGGTAAGCTTGTCTAAAGCACTTCTAAGCATCTTGTCTTGACTGAAAGAGAGTTAAAAAAAATCCTCAGTCACTTTGTCTCATATCTCCAACCAATGCATTCATGTTGAGATTTGAGATCTTTTTGCCTTATAAGCCTTTGTAACTTGGAGTTTATGTCTACACATGACAACCTGAGTATACAAATGAGGGTTTAAAGCTATACCTTCCAATTCCTATGAAACCTTAAGGTATTCACAATTTGTATCATTATGAATGTGATTCTTAAAGAGATCAGCTTGATCACCATAAATATAGAGGAAATAAGTGGTATTAGCTATATAATCAAACCACCACTCAACACAACTAGTGTCCCATGTCGTTTTGGGAGCCAGGTTCAAAATCTTAATGATATGTTCAATAATTTGCTAATTCTTGGGATGGGTAATGTTGATGTAAAACTTAGAACCCTTGGGTTTAACCTAAGGAGAGGTCCATTCTATGTAGAAGCAAATGGGATAATGATCAAATAAGATAGAGTTTGGAATCATAGACATAGGTTGTCCATGAGCATGAGTGAATTAAAAAAGGTAATTCTTAGTAAGCAAGGCATGGTTAAGACATTTGAGAAGTCAATCTTCTCCTTGACATAAATTTTACCATGTGAACCACAAAGAATTATAATCTCTCGTGAACTGTGATGGTTTGGGTAAAAAATCCCATGTTTATTAAACATGTAAAACCAAGCTTCCCATTCCCTTGCACACCATATCATGGGAAGATAACCTTATGTCTTTTGGAGATTAAATCATTTTGAATTCATCATAGATAATTCAATGCAAATATATAAGGGAATCCACAAACCATATCCAAATCAAGGTACATTCCAAAAAATCATTAGAGGTGTACAAGTTGACTATGCCAATTATGTGATTACCAAAGTAAAAAAGAGTCTAATCCACCCCGTGGGTACGATCAGAACCTAAGGAAATATTATTTTGAGATAGGTTAGGTGCTATAAGTGTGATAACTCCCCCATAACCAAGCTCATAATAGGTGGCATGACAAAATGTATACATCTAAATTTTCTCGCTTCATTAAATGTCACTAATATAACTAGTAGTTGACACTAATTATACTTATCTAATTTATTCCCTCTAATCCCATCTTAATATCCACCCTTCCCAGTCATTTATCTAATATCCCCATTTCTAATCATTCACTAACCTTATTATATCCTACTTCATCATTAATTCCTTTAAAACATCCCTTAATCCTATCCTAATCTATCTTATTCATTGTTTGGGAATTTTAAATTCCCATGACCCACCTTACTACCTACTAATCCTATTCCTAGACTCTCCTACACCCCTAGTCCCTAATTATCCACCTAATCCCTATATAATCCCCCATATAATCATCACTAACCCCTAATAAGGATTATAGAACTCTCCAAATCTATAACTCTCTTTATTCTCACCCCTCCCCTCTAGAACCTTATAAATCTATAGGCTTCCAAGGAATTTTAAATTCATTTTAATCCTTAAGCCTTGATCTCCTTCATCTAACTTCAAATCTCCAACAATGATCTTTCCCTCCTTCTATTTGAAAAAAATCCATTCCTCCATGAAAGGCCATATTATGAATGCATAACCAATCCATGTCTAATTAGTCATTTAATCATCCAATCTTTCATCAACAATCCTTGATTCATGCCATCATAATGACTAATCTGAGTCTAATTCTGTTTTGTCTCTGTGAAATTTCATATCTCTATCCACATTTATCAATGTTGCCATTCATAGCTAGGTCAAGATAAGTAAAATTTTATGAATTTAACAGCGGTTATAAGAAATTATTTATTCTATTTGGTTGTATATTAATCAATGTAAGGTAAATCACAACTTTGATCACCAACTTGCAGGTGATCCATAGCCACCAACCTGGTTCAAGGGATATTTTTGAAGTAAACAAGACTAGCAAGAATGCAAGCATCACATGGACGCCTAAGGTGAAATATGGTGGATTTTCCTCAGATTCAACCTATTTCACCCTCTCCATGTTGATGTCAATGGTTCTACTCTAGTACCATTTTATTTAATTTTAAATCTCTTATGGCCTTCTATCATGTTGCCAACATACCTAATAAATATAGATTATAAAATAATAATAATAATAAATGATTCTACACCTTTTTTGAACCATGCAATTGTATGGTTAATAAGTGATTGATAAGATTATTCCATGTGATCTCATACGCATTAAGATATTTTTGGTAGATAAAAGTGAGATTAAAAATAAAACTAAAAATAATCCCAACTGGTTTAGTTGTCTCATTATTAGTCATGGTAGTCACTCAATATACCTAAGGTGTAACCGTAGATTTATGTATGTTAAATAATCTTTATTTAGCCTTAAATATCATATAATAGGGTTTTAATTTAGTCCAAGTGTAATAATTGATAACAATTATAAGTTATGTTTTTTATTTTCATATTTCATTATATGGCACTAAAAAATTTATAGTCTATCATAGTAATTTATCAAAATAAAAGATTGTATAAAATAGGGTAAAATTTTCATAACTTAGAAGTTTGCTTATTAAAGGTCAAATTAGATTACTAATGTCATTTTCTATAGGATCACTTGTCTATTAGCATCATTCTTGAAGAATCATCCACTACATTTTCTAAATCAAAAACTACTAACCCTCTATTTACATCAAACAAATCTTCTTTCTGAGTTTGTTCCATTTTTACAAATTTTTTTGTGATTTTTGAGTCATTTTAGGCCTCTCATAGGGCTGAAATTTCCTTAGGTATCAGGGTCTCCACCACTCGACCCTACCCCTCGACCCCCCCACCCCCCCCCCCTCAACCACAACAAGGAGCATGCTTGGGGCACCAACACTAGACCCTGCAAGGAACATTTCCCCTTGATCCTATTGGGGGGCTACTGGACCCAAAACCCCACATCGTGGCCCACTCACCCCAAAGGAATTGGAGATCCAAATCATGATTATTTTAGGGTGTTTTTCTTAAGCCATATTAGACTAATATCTTGTTTCTTGCAAGGGTGAACCTAGAAGCTATTTTATTTTTTCTAAAATCTTATCTTGCAAGTCATATTTTGGTCTAACATCATTTGTCTTAGAGGTTTCCCATCAAGATCTTCAATCAAAATACTAATCACTTGTCTTGAAGTTTTCCTCTTTAAAATTACCAATCAAAATACTAAACATATTCTTCCCTATTATAAATATATCACATCTTAATCTTAATTGATTAATTCATCCTTTTGTATACTTTTTTGTTACATAAGGGCTAAAATGGTGTATGCTCTCCTCTTTGCATCCTTACGATGATTCTTGGGGGATCAAAAATAACCTATGAACCCTCCTCTTCTTTTTATTTCTTAGGGGTTGGTGACGTGTATTTCACCATAATACACTAGACCAACCTCTGTGTTTTGATATAGTATAAATATTAGGAGAGATATCATTAGGAACCTAAGAAAAATTCCCCATAAAGGGTTCTATAGAGTTAAGGGCAGTTAAGCTCCAATATGTAGGCTGATTAGACAACATATTATACAAACATGGGCCCCACTATACCTTTGCATATATAGGGGATGTACTTAGAAACCCTTGTTTAAACTAGATTAGGAGCCTTCCACCATAATAGGTGTACTACTACTAGAGTCATTATCCACTCCTAAGTAGCCATTATGTGAAAATAGGGTCGAGACGGTTTGGTCGATTCCATAATGGGTCACTGACCTATAGCCTCACCTACAAAGCCATTTGATGGTGAAAACATCACATTACACTCCCTTATCAGTTGAATAAATTAATATTTGTTATTGTGTGTGTTGTTTGTGAGTCAAGTCAGCCTTATACCCCAAACTTATACATGCCTATCTAGGTCCTTAGACACATCATCATTCTATCATCTTGTACATATTATCTTTGTATATATTTTCCATTATCCCATACCATATCCCATATTGTCTTTATCCCATCCTAGTCTAGTCATATCCACTCATCATTGATCATCCCCCATCACTTACATGTCTTAATCTCATTTTATACATCCTTATATCATCAGTCTCTTGTACATATTATCTTTGTACATCCTTTTAATTGTCTTATCCCATCCCATCTCCTATCTTGTTTTCATCTTATCTTAGTCATATCCAACCATGATAGAACATATCCTTACCTCACTATCGTTTTACACATATCATCATCCTCTTATACATACTTTGTTGTCATGTACATCTTTGTCATCCTACTTTTATACATATATCCTCACATTGTATATCCTTCTCTCTTTATCCTCTTATATCCCATCTCATATCCTATCTTGACTCCAACTTGTCCTTCTCATATCTTGTTTATATATGCATGTATTAATTTATTTGTGCATGTCAATGTGGTGCGCCATGTAAACTTAGCTGGATAAATTTTTGATACTTATTTACGATTGAATATTATTATCATTGTGAAACTAAATGACTACTTTTTAAAGATGATTATTATTATGCATTATACTATTATGAAACTTAGAATGATTAATGATGTGCACATAGATCTAATGTACAATTTGACATAGAGTTGTGTAAGGAAATCAAACATAGTTTCAAGTGATGCAGGCATCCATTAATGCCTTAACATTACATTGCTTGTTAGTTTATATATATATATACATACATATATATATATATATATATATATATATATATATATATATATAATTTTATTAATTGTTAATGGGTTTCATCTTAGTGTTTGTTTGCAACATAGGTTACTCTGGTCGTACAGAGAGGGAGGGTATCATCAAGGAGATTTGGAATAGATAAGGTGTTAGAAAACAATAAAGATGACGTGTTGATCAAGTGAACCAGTCATATCATAAAGATTTCATAGATGGGTTAGCTAGAGTGTTTACCTCTTGATCGACCCTCTTTTGATATGTTAACTTATTAGGCTAAATTAAATACACTTACCCTTTCTATAGTAATTGAAGGACTCCAACTTAACATGGGACATGCATGGCCGGTTAGGAGGAATTAAATGATTTTAGTTAAAAATATTTTACCACATGGTAGAAAAAGAAATATTATAAAAATGATTTTAAACATTTAATTCTCTTCCAAATAAAATCTTCAATTTTCAACCAATATACCACCCTTTGCGGATAAAAATAAAGTTGGTATTAAATTCAACATTGACTAAAATGAATATTTTATCCTATTGCCATCCCCCCTCACCCATTTAACAACATGGGGGAAAACTGAATTAGATGAAGTAAGTAGTGAAGTTGGGTAAAAAAAATTAAATTCTTGAATCTATTTATTGTCTTGGGGAATGTCAAATAGGCAAGGAAAAAGAGGAAGGGATAAATAGAGGAAAGGAGAAAAACATATAAAAGGAAGAGAGATGGAAGAATGGTGTAGGAAGGATATGTGCTCATAATTACTCTTTGGCTAGTCAGGTTAGTAGATTTGTTGAAATTATAATAGCTCTTGTTTCAAATCTATTATGTCAAAGTAAAACTATAATGGTTGGAATAGATATCAAGATATATGATTAAACTCAGACCTTCCTCTTACCCTTGCTCAACCCATTCTCTCTTTTTTACATAGTCTATTTGTTTTTCATTTGAATCTGGATTGTAGCTTAAAGACACTTTAAATATAAATGACCATCAGATGAAGTTTGTTCATTTGATATAGAAGTATGACATCATTTTCCTTTATTTATGATATGGTAAAGTGTTTAAAAATTGAATAAAAAGAAGATTTTAAACACCTATAGTTTCTAAGTGCCAGATGTGTCTTTTATATGGATTTTATCTTCTCATTACCTAGTTGTAGCATCACATTTGTTGCACTCATAATATTCTAAACATTTTTTTTCTTTATTTATTATTGACTACTTTATAGGCATCCCATATCCATGTATAGGTAGAGCCTCAATTTTTCCAAGTTCTCTATTGGAGTTGCATGTTGAAAATGGCATCCTATTTTTTTCTTCATTATTAATTAGTAAAGAGTTTGAAATTAGGTGAAATAAGGAATAAAATAGCTACATTTGTTTTCTCGAAGCAACTTTAGTCCAATAGACTAGCTGTGGCATCCTCTTTCTTTGTATTAGATAATAATAAATAAATAAACAATTTTTTATTTCATACAACCTACCCTACAGCGGTGCCATATATCTCCATCATGATTGTTTATTGGCATCTTATTTATACCCACATATATGGCATTTTACCTTGGAAGATTTCATTATTTTCTATTTTCCTGGTGTTGGAGTTAAAGCTTTACCCTATGTGGTATTTGGAGGTTGAGAAAATAATAACAATAATAAAAGAAACTATGCATTAAAATTTACATTTGCACAACCAAACTGAAAGACATATTTTAAATCATTATGCAAATATGAAATAATTTAATAATATAATATTCTTGTGTAGAGTATATTCAGTTAAATGATTATAATGTCTTGTTTCAGCATATTAGTTCTTTATTATTCAAAAGAGACTCAATGGCATTTTTTGTTATAATAATTGAATACAAACTAAACATATAAAGAGAAATGTTTTGAAATATAAGAAAGGTAAGAACGTTACTTAGACTTGAAAATTTTATGATAGTAATCAAAATTGAATAATCATTACATTATGTTTTAATTCAAACTAAGTACTATTTGAGTTTAAATAATAACCTTGTATCATCTTTAGAATGTCATTTGGTTTGAAACTCAAATGTATTATTATAATTATAGACATTAGCGACATGAAGTACAACTTATCACATATTAGCAAACTATTAGTGTCATTAGATTGTCAAAATAATATTAAATAAATTAAATATTATAACAACATCTATAAAACCAAGAATCCTATAAAAGATATTACATATTATTAAACATTTTTGCGATTACCTTCGAATATAGTAAATTGAATAACCCATATTAATATTATATCCTCATCTATCATTTATAAATATTACTTAGTTGAGATTATATGGTCATTAGAAATGTTTCATTTATTTAGAATGGACATTAAATGCAAAAATGTTTAATTGTTGTAACTTGTAGTCATGTTGATTAATGAGTTATTAAATCAATCTAAAAAGAAAATATTACTCTAATTTTAGTTATACAATATTCGTAGCTTAAGCATAGTATTAATACGTGAGTTAACTTGTATCTAGATCAAGCTATTAATACCAAAATTGACTATATAAACAAGTCAATGACTTGCATAGGTGTTATGGGAAACTCATGTAAAACATAATCTCATATGTAAATTTTTAATAAAATAAACAACTGGTAGTAGGGATTATCTAGACCTAGTAACAATGAGATGTCTAGGTCGGGGAGACCTTGGGATAAGATTAGTGAATCTGAGATGTGTGGTCTATGAGATGAGAGGGTATCCTAGTTAAAAACACATAGTAACTCATTTATCTAATGAGTTAATATTTAACAAGAGGTATTTGTCTAATCTAAAAACTTATGACCATAAGTAGTGTATACAAGTAGTATACATTGGGAATATTTTATTGCTATTCTTAGTTCACAGTCACACTCATAGTATGCTATGTGGAATATCCACAGTGTTGTAAAATGATCCCTTTCTTAGTTTTTTAAATCTTATATATCCTAATCGTGAAGGGTAGGGCCACTCTCGGTGGATGAGAGGTGTGTAGGGGATTCAAAATGCTCTATGGTTGGAGTACTAACCCTCTATGATATTCTCACTCTCTACATTGATTTGGTCTACTATGGATTTATGATAAATCCTCTACTTACTCAGTTGGTAAAAGATCAAGTGTTAAACAAAGATGATTATGGTAAATAACTGGTGTACATTGTTAGAGTATGATTACTAAAATTATATATTAATAAAGACATTTGATCAGTCCTAGCTGTATAGTAGTTGTAATCAAATTTAGATCATATATGTATGATTTATAATGTTGTTAATTTGAAATTATAATTGGATGTTCAAGTTAAGAAATAAATATTTTCTGTTATTGTAATGTATATTTAAATATCACCATTTATTGCAATAGTGAATGACTGAAAATGATAGAATATAATTTTTTAAATAAGTCTTTATTTTAATTAATTATGTTTGAGATGTTAATATTATGATGTAAATTAAATTTAGTTTCTATTAAGTGTGTGGCATGTGAGTAATGGATGAAAAACAAATTGTAGCACACTTTTTTATTTATGCAAGTTATTTATCCTTGATTTTAAGAGCATACAATTAGTTATGGTATAATGTTTATGAAGAAGATTTGTAAGCTAAACTGATCACTATGAGTTATTCCTCTAATGCTCAATAAAATCCTAAATGTATGTATGGTTTAGTCTACATGATATAACCTTCGATTAAATAGTTAATATATTATTAAAAAAAAAGTAGTTTAACAATACCTCAAAAGGGATATCACATCATGGTATTAGATTGCAGGTATAACACTTGGCCCTAATGGGCTTCCTACATTTGTAAGTTTCAATTCTTTGATCCTACCAGGTTACTATGGCCCAAACACATAAAAATGAGGGAAGTGATCAAAATGGATAATAACCTCAACCTAAGCTTGACTAGCTATTGGCTATATTATTTAATACTCAAGAGAGGATGGGTATCCCGGAACAATAAGTACATGACCTTACTTAAGGAGAAGTCCATGAAGAAAACCTATGATTTCAAATCAATGATTAATATGACAAGAAAGTAATTGAGCAAAATCAATAAAATCATAATGGGAATATTCACAATGAGCCCCCACCAAAGAAAGCTCGATTTAAAACTTAGTTGTTAAGAGACATAAAGAGGATAGCCCCACCTAAGTACAACGGGATAGTACTTATAGCTAGAGTAGAAAATTGGATTATTGAAATGGATAAGTATTTTGAACTTCCAAACTTTTTGGAGGAAACCAAAGATATTTTACTAGCTCTCAGGTGAAGCATCAGCTTGGTGGGAAAACTTGAAGGTTGAATGAAAATTATTTGTAGAAACCACAACTTGGGAATAATTTGTGTCTTTCTTTAGAAAAATATGGTTTCCATAATTATACTTTGATATAAATATGATAGAGTTTTAGAATCTCTAACAAGGAGATATGTTAGTCACTGTTTATTGGAAGAAGTTCACCCGACTCCTAAAATATGTGCCACAAGATTAGGGTGATGAGAGGTTTCAGATTACAAGTTTTATTTTGGGTTTGAACCCTAATATCAAAACTGACATTGATCTCCATGGACCCACTACTATGGATGAAGTTTTTGAGAAAGATATAAAACATGAGAAAAAATTGAAGACCTTTGCATCAATTAAAAAGGGATTTTATAACAAAGGGAAGTGGTTTCAGCATAAAAACTCCCCTCCCTCTAGGAATAAGTTTTGGAAAGGCAACAAAAATGGTGGGATTAAAAACATAAGTTCTATGAATAGTTCCAAGTTTTGGAATTCAAAAAAATACAAGAATGGATATAAGGGATGAAATGGTAATAGAAATAACAACAACAATAATTTCAATAGTGGAAAGTTTAGTGGTGAAGGAAAAACCCAAGAGAAGAAAGGCCCAATGGGTGGGTGATTTAATTATGGATGTGATCATTATGACAACCAATGTCCTCACTGATATAATGATGTTTGATCTAAGGCACCAATTCCAAGCCAAAAATAAGTGTCTCAACATAGGATTCAAGTAGTCGTAGATAACTGCTAGGTAGATTTTCAAGTGACACCAATAGAGGTAGAAGGTAAAAAATTTGGTTCTCTCATTACTATGCTTATTGATACAGGAGCATCTAAGTCTTTTATAGCTCCTAAAAATATTAGAAAGATAAATAAAAATATTGTTTTTATGTTTAATTCTTGGTCAGTCTAGTATGCAAATTGTGCAGTGAAAAAGGTATATCAATGTCTATTTGAAGCTAAGTTAGTGCTTTGAGGATTTGCTACTACAGTAGACCTATATGTGCCCCCCAGGATCATATGATGTGATACTTGGAGTAAACTAGTTGTCGAAGCATGGAGCTAAAGTCAATTGCTTTCCCAAAACAATATCATGCCTAGATGATAAAGGATATTCTAGATTTGTGCAAGGAGTTGAACATGGTGTTAATCTAAGGCAAATTTCTATAATGCAGTTGAAGAAGGCCAAATGAAAAGGGTGTGTTCTTTTTTTATTATAACTTGATGAAGTGGAAGATGTAAAATAACCCACAATAGAAGATTACCATTTTCTATGTTATTTTAGTGATGTTTTTTTAATGAACTACCAAGGCTTCAACCTAAAAGAGAATTTGATTTCTCAATCAATTTCATCCCTAGTTTAGAGCCTAAGTTAAAATCCCCTTATTGAATGATGAAAACTAAGTTGTTTGAATTGAATTCGCAATTATAAGAGCTATTATCCAAGGGTCTTATCCATCCAAGTGTATCTTTATGGGGTGATCAAGTGGTTTTTGTTAAAAATAAGGATGGCACCCTTAGGCTTTGTATTGATTATAGGATGATCAATAAATAAATAATGAAGAATAGATATATTTTACCATGAATTGATAATCTCATTGATCAAATGAAATGGGAAACAATGTTTTCCAAAATAGATTTGAGTTTAGGTTATCATCAGTTGAGGATTCAAAAAGGAAACATTCCAAAAACTAATTTTAGGACTTGTTATGGGCATTATGAGTTCACAATTATTCCTTTTAGACTTACAAATGATCCAATAATATTTATGAACCTAATGAATAGCATATTCAAGGACTATTTAGATAACTTTGTTTTGGTATTTTTGGATGACATTTTGATTTATTTAAAATATGAAGAGGAACATGTTCAACATTTGTGGTTAGTAATGCAATGATTAATAGAGCATAATCTTTATGAAAAGCTATCTAATCACATGTATTTCCAAATGAGAGTGTATTACTTAGGACACATCATTTTAGCTGAAGGTATTATAGTTGACCCTATAAAGATTCAACCCGTCATGGATTGGTCATCTCTTAAAAATGTTCATGAAGCTTACAGTTTCATGAGATTAGTTGGATATTATAGAAAGTTTTTGGAAGGGTTTTCCAAGATAGGAAACCCAATCACTTCCTTATAAAATAAGAACCAAAAGTTCATCTGGATAGACAAGTGCCATAAAGATTTTTAGCTCTTGAAAAATAAGTTAAAATCTACACTTGTGCTAAAGGTTCCAAACCTAAATGGAAAATTTACATTGATTATAGACATATTGAAAGAAGTATTTGGGAGTGTGTTTATGTAGGATGGCCATGTCATGGTCTATGAATCTATAAAAATTAATCTGTATGAGTTAAATTATAGATCCCATGACTTAGAGCTAGTAGCTATTGTTCATGTGCTACTTATGTGGCGACATTTTCTATTAGGAAAACCATTTGAGCTTAGAACATATAACATGGGTTTGTAATATATTTTTATTCAACTTAACCTTAATGTACGACAAATGCATTCACTAGAATTTTTAAGTGAGTATGATTTTTATATAGAATATATTAAGGGCAACAAAAATAGAGTAGTAGATGCCCTTAGTTAGATGAGATATGTATCTACCATGGCAATAGTGAGGACCATATTTTGTGAGCAAATTTTGAGTCAGTTATCATCAGATGAGTTCTATAGCTAGGTCAAGACTACTTTAGATGCTGGTAGTCATGACCATAGATATGAGGGCTATCAGATCAAAGAATGTAGACTCTTTAGATTCAAGGGTAGGATTTATGTACCAAAATTTGGTGGTTTGTGGACAATGGTATTGGAGAAGGCACATATTGATCCTTACTCAAGTCACCTAGGGGTAACTAAGATGTTAGCTAATCTCAAAAACATGTATTTTTGGCCATGTCTCAGGAGAGACATTACTAATTTTGTGATGAGATGTTTGGAGTGCTAGTGAGTCATTACAGAGCACATGCATCGAATAGGTTTGTTATATCCCCATGAGCCTCCAAAATGGAAATGGTAGTTTATCTATATTGATTTTGTGTAAGTAATTCCCTTATCAAAGAATAAACATGATGTAATCTTGGTCGTAGTGGAAAAAATAAGCAAGGTTTCACACATTATTATAGGAAATATCATAGATGGATCTCCAGTGTTAGCAAGAAGGTTTGTGTAAGAATTTTTTAGATTACGTGGATTAAGTGAAAATATCATTTTAGATCGAGATACTCACATGACTTCAACATTTTGGTAGACCTTGCACATAGTTCTAGGAA
Source organism: Torreya grandis (assembly GCA_037957365.1). Taxonomy (NCBI): domain Eukaryota; kingdom Viridiplantae; phylum Streptophyta; class Pinopsida; order Cupressales; family Taxaceae; genus Torreya; species Torreya grandis. The sequence goes on along the minus strand of JARHVA010005501.1, from coordinate 181,412 downwards.
CAAAATTGAATAATAGTTCTTCCTATCACCCTGAGACTAATGGACAAATAAAAAGGGTCAATCAAGCTCTAGAAGATATGTTATGTATGTATTTTATGTATCAATAATATAAGTGGGAGGAGTATTTTTCTTTAGTAGAGTTTGTGTATAATACTTCACATCATTTGAATCTTGGCATGGCTCCTTTTGAGTCACTTTATGGTATGAAGTATCATACACCCCTTAGTTGGGATAATCTATGTGATAGAGTTGTGATTGGCCCATAAATGCTCCAAGATATGGAGGAACATGTTAAGCTCATTCGGAAAAGAATTTTTTAGGTTGTAGATAGGCAAAAGAGTTATGTTGATAAGAAGAGGACTCCTAGACTTTTTGAAGTAGGATATAAAGTTTTTCTGAGGGTAAAAACACAAAAAATTATATCAAGTTTGAAAAGTATTCAAAACTAGAACCAAGATATGTAGGACCCTTTAATGTCCTTGAGGTTATTAACCTAGTTGCCACCGACATTTTCTCGACTTCATAATGTTTTTCATGTTTATTTTTTGAAATGTTATCATGCAAATGTGTCTCATGTTATTGATTGGAAAAACTTATAGGTATAGGATCTGGGAGTGGTTCTGGTAGAACCCCTATGGATTATTTATACTTGCAAACTAACTTTATAGAATAGGGAAGTCTCCCAGTGCAAGGTTTAGTGGGACCAATATTCTGAGGAAAGTATGACATGGGAAGACTATGATGAAGTCTACAAATATTTACCACAATTTTTACTTAGTTATATTTTAGTAGACATTGGGCTGATGTATTTTCCAAAGTGAGGAGGATGTCATATCGCATTTTAGATGCATGTAATAATTTAATTATGCATGTCAATGTGATGTGACACGTCAAATTAGTTAGATAAAAATTTGATATTTATTTACTATTGAATACGACTATCATTGTGAAACTAAATGATTACATTTTTTAAGATGATTATAATTATGCATTATAATATTATGAGACCTAGAATGATTAATGATGTGCACACAAATCTAACATAAAATTTGACATTGAGTTATGTAGGGAAGGAAAACATATTTACAAGTGACGCAAGGATGCGTTAATGCCTTAACATTACATTGCTTGTTAGTTAATATAAATATTTAAATTTATTAACTGTTAACAAGTCTCATCTTAGTGTGTGTTTGCAACATAGGTTACTCTAGCCCTACTAAGAGGGAGAGTATCATCGAGGAGGGTTGGAATAGATAAGGTGTTAGAAAAAAATAAATATGATGTGTTGATCAAGTTAACCAAGCATGCCATAGGGATTCCATAAATGGATTAGTTGTAGCATTTACCTCTTGACTGTCGCTCTTTCGGTATGCTAACTTATTAAGCTAAATTAAATATACTTACCCTTTCTATAGAAATTGAAGGACTCCAACTTAACCTGGGACATGCATGGCCGGTTAGGAGGCATTAAATTATTTTAGTTGAAAATATTTTACTACATAGTAGAAAATTAAATATTATAAAAATGATTTTAAACATTTAATTCTCTTTCAAATCAAGTGCTCAATTTTCAACCAATACACCACCTTTGGGGACAAAAATAAATTTCATATTAAATTCAACATTGACTAAAATGAATATTTTATCCTATTACCATCCCCCCTTACCCATTACATAATATGGGACAATAGTGAATTAGTTGAATTAAATAGTGAAGTTGGGTGAACAAAATTAAATGCTTGAATCTATTTATTGGCTTGAGGAATGTTGAATATCGATGGATTTATTGAGATCTTTGGTAAGGTGTATTTCAACACGTACCCTTTCTGAGACCAAGTTGTGTAGAAATTTTATTGTTCAGGGTAGATAAAATGACCCAAAGGCTTGAAAGTTGGTGAATAATATTCCACATAAAAAAAGAGAAGCTTGAAAATTCTACCCATATTAAGATTTTAAATTTAACTTATTTCGAGACTTGAAAATCTCTACCATTATATTTTTAATAATTTAGAACAATATCAAATAAATATCTAACATTATATTTGAATCTTAATGCAATCTAATGCTAATAATAATTATAAATATATTATATTAGTTATAAAGTATATTAATATTATAATTTTTTTTGGGGTTATAATTTGTTTATTTTAACAAGCAACTGATTAAGGAACTTTCATGATTAGAAAGGTGTCGTGCAACTATACACGTGTAAATACTATCTATTTATTTAAATATTAGATTATCACTTGATCGACATAACTGCGTAGCTATTATTGGCTAATGCAAATTTTTATCGAACAACGCCATTTCCTATGCAGCTCGAGGGACGATAAGATTTTTCTCGAACAAATCCATTTTATCGTGGGATGATAAGATTCTTGATTTTTTACAAACACCATCATCTCCTACGTCTAAAGTGTACACTAAATTGGCTATTCATATTTAATGATATTAATATAAATTAGTTGTAACTACAGGGACGATAAGACTCTTTTCTATCTTATTTGACAGGAGGCTATAATCATGTTTCTTGTGGGTTGTACTCTTCAGATTTCTTACAAACAACTTAGGATTTTTTTTTAATGATTGGCACATCGAAAAAATTAACTATTATTATTACATTTTTTATATAATTATAGTACAAATAAATAGATTTCCATAAGATATTAATAAAAATATTTAATTAGGTAAAATAAAAATTATTTAATTAATTAATTTTATAATTAAAGAAACGAATGATCTATAAAGTTTAGATATGTATTTATAATATAAAAAAATTATATGAGAAGTATTTTATATTTTAAATTCACATTACACTGAGAAACATATTTGACTTAAAAAATTCGTGTGAAGTGAATATATTATTTTGGAGTATAGTGTATTATTTGCATGATGTTTAGAATATACCAATACTCTTGAAAAATAATGTAAATAAGTCTGAAATTTTTTTAATGACAATGTTCTTCTAGTTTTATTCTTCATAATTCACTTCATAGTATTTTGTATTTACTTTGATTATATTTTAAATGGAAATTATCCTTCTCGCCAAAATAGTATGGAAGAAATATATAAAAATAATAAAGAGAAAAAAGTATTTTTTTGCTTATATTATATCAAAGGATAGCAAAAAAATTATTATTATTTGAAATCCTTCTAAAAAATTTAATATTAAAAATAACAAATCAAGTTGAGTGCTTCAAATGATTACTTTAATGACTGCTTATTCTTCTATAGAATAATTGTAATTTTTAAATATTTTTTAATTATATTTACTTTCTTTTCAAGTATAAATCAACTAGAATGTGTACATGTTTATTGACAAATTAAAATCAAGTTAGCATTATATTCTTGTTTGAATTAATCTTCAATAATTAAAAAATGAAAAGGGTTTGTAGGATCAGCAAATGAGTACATTCTATCTAAAATGGGCCATTTACAAGACTTTTTATTAGATAATATAAATACTCTTGAAATATAAAAACCAATTAAAATACTTAAAAATTAAATATATTAGTTATTAAAAAGAAAACAGAATCTCATCCTATTTATTTTAATAAATAATCGACCTTTAGGATATTATTAAGGTACATTCGTGATTAAAAAGGTGTCATGTAACTATACACGTGTAAATGATATCTATTTATTATTGTGAGAAATAAAGAAGATAATATAATTATCACTTGATCTACGTAACTATGTAATTATTATTAGTCGACACATATTTTTTGCAAATAATGCATTTCTTATTAGTTGTATGTTGTAGGGATGATAAGACTCTTACTCTAATCATGTTTCTCATGGGATGTATGTTGCAAATAGAGGTGAAGATATAAAATGAGATTGTGTGTTACTTCGTATGGTGTGTTAATGCATTATGAAAGTAGGAGTTGTTTTGTTTAAGGGTGAACTTAAGTAATGGTGTAGTGGTGGGGAAGGGAAAGCTCGTACATAACATGCAACTGGTGAATGATTTCATATTGAGTTTGGTGATGATGGTGAGGGGAAATGATATCCTACATCATACCTAAATTTAGGGAAAATTTTGGGTTTACGTGATTTGCACCCATTGCAAAGGGGTAGACAGCATGTCGGGTGGTGATATCCTTGATTAGATCTTTTTTATTGTCAAGGGTTGATAAGGATGACATGAAATTTATTTAATTGTATTAGGGATCCACATAAAATTCATGAATCAAACTCACATTGCAATGTCACTAATGTGGGGATAAGACATTGAGGTTTGAAAGGCATATTGTAACTTCTATTTATTTATGATGCTAATATATTAACACCTAGAAAAAATACATTAGGAGATATCTCACACCAATGGACCAATCAAAGATGTCCTAACCTTGATTTGATATAATTGACATGCATCATTCTGCATTATTGTTACATTGATGTACCAATTTGAAATTCAATGTAGTTGCATGCGTAGGTGTAAATTATATGGGATAAATCCTATCCATTTCCATAATGTCTAATAATTTTAAACTCATTTAAATTGACATGTGGTGATTTCTTTACATTTTATAAGATCCATTGGATATTCAACCCCTATTTTCATTGAGGTTCCAAGATTCATCTTGGAATCTTTATATGTCAATTAGATGTTGTCTTCCCATGTTTGAATGACATCATTCATTTGCTTAGTTATTGAGATGACCCTTTGGCACATACAGGGATAATAATAGAGACGCTGATTAGATCGAGTTTGATAATAGTTCATTATATTTGGGAAAACAATATGATTACTTATTGAGGCATCCCATCACTTCTATAAGATACAATAATCATATTCCATGAAAAGATGCTCAGATTCTTAATGTGGTCAATTTTTTTTCAAGCATCCAACAAACTTTGCCATTTTTCATATGTGTTGATAAGTGTGTTTTTAAAAAATGTTTACATGTGGTGAATTTGTTTCCCTTGTGATTGATGTGAGAGTGGATTTGCTTACCCTCTAAAAAGGATTTGTGTGCAATGCATAGATGTAATAGATGAAAGTATGTGGAAGGATCTATAGGGAGTTTTGTGCAGTGAGTAAAGTATTTAGTGCTTTCTTTAAGAAACCATCTATATGAATTACTTTGAGATTTTGAATTAGATGGTTAAGGGATGACAATGTATGTATCACAGTAAAGCATCATTATCTTTGTCAAATTCTAATTTCTTTAAACATTATCTGATTTAATAGTAATTAAGGATTTCAATGAAATATGTGTTAATCTACTCTAGATAATTTTGAGAAATCATAATGATCTTAATTAAATAAATAAAATTTTAAAAACTTAATGATCTTATCTATTGTTTTTCTTCAATTTTTTATTAATATATATTTTATTTGTTATTGAAATGAACTTTCTTTACATATTTTCAGTGATAAACATAAAGTAAGGAGACCTATTTTAACACACCCACATAAAATATGAAGAGAGGTCATTTAGGTAATGACAATAACATACATAAATAAAATAATCTTACAAAAAATTAATATATAATGAAAATTACTCATGAAAATCCTCAACTTAACATAAATAATCATATTTAATATTATATTAAAATATTCATAGCTTAGCCTAGATTCATCTCAAAATCTTTGCATGTCAATTAGATTCTTAAAAACATAGGAAACTTCAATTAACACCATGCTTAAGAACATATAAAACATCATATTTAAAACCTTTGAAGAAAAGGTAAAGCCATAAAAAACATGCAAATAATGAAATATTTAAAGGTGAGATGAGCATTAATGGTGAGGGGAAATAACAAGATAGTTCTAATGATATTGTACACCAAGGGACCCATATCAAACATTGGACCTAGATTGAAGGCATTTTTTTGTTTTACATTAATATCATTTATTGCAAAGGGGTTCATAGCTTGCAAGGTGGTGGTAATTTTTCATGGTCAAACTTTACCATCAAGTGTGGTTGAGGATGTCATGAGGATTGATTTGATTCAAACATAACTCCATGCCTTATGTGTAACTCAAAAAAAGGATGTAATGCTACTAATGTGGGGGCACAACATTGAGGTCTCAGAGCGTATCTTGTAGTTTCCATTTGTCCATGCTACAAATTAATTTTATAGATGTGACATGTCATTGAATTTTGACCATGTATCCTCCTAAGGTTCATCAAGTTTGTCACTTGAAATACCATGTCAATTCCCCTCACCATGATTGCCAGTTCACCTTAAAATCTTTCTCCACTTCCATGTTCTATATAGCCTTGTCCTTTCCCAACATTTCACCGTTACTCAAGCTCACTATAGAATGTAACATCTCTTTTCTACACAATACATTGCCATATTGTATGAAGGAACATAGAATCTCATTTGGCACTATCATGGGGTAACCACCACCAAATGCATATCAAAATGGCATGGGATATAACCATACATAAAGAACAATGAATTACGCTCAATAGAGTGACAATAATATTTGAAACATTGATCATCAAGGGTTGACCTTCATTGTCATATCAGGAGTATGCTCATTGTATGACCTGTATATCAACACTTCATTTGCATTTGATCTCCGTTCAAGAATGAAGAATAGTATTTATTTAACTCTTAGAAGAGTAGAGAAAGTAAGACTATGTAATATCTATTGCATGATGTTTACAAAAAAAATATGTTTTCTCAATAAACACATAAAAATACATTTCGCAACATTTATTTCACTCTTTACTATTCTCACCTACTTCACACTCATAAACACTTAATAAAAAGTAAAATAAAATAAAAGATAAATCCCTCATGGGGTTATTTACACCATTATGGAAATTGATAGTACAATTATTATATTATTAATTTTCAAACTTGAAAGACCACCAAACATTAATGTCACATCAAATTCTAGTAACATCATATTTGAGTGAAAGCATGACATCCTTGCACATTAAATTTGAGAGTATATCATCAGAAGGAATACTAGAATGAATTATTCTATGGATTAATGGAAAATGTCAAAGCATAAAGTCACCGACCCCTAAGATAATTGATTCACTCCACTTCAAAAAATCCCACATTAAACACCAAGAATAAATATTCATCTTAAAAATTAAGAGAGCACACTAAAATATGTCATGTTTCCTAAATAATTTTTTAGAATACATATATTTTTTGCATATGCGAATTTTCTAATTGATATGGAATGAAGGTTTTTATTCTACCACTACATTTTTTTGATTGAAAAATACTCTTCCATTAATTTAACAAATAATATAGTACAATGTTAATCATAAAAAAATTGGGTGGAAAAGCCACACCCCAAAAGCCACACCAAGCTAAGGAAGACTCAGGAGAAATAAAATTCTAAAAGAGGTCATAACCTAGGCAATAAATAGATGTTGGCACCTAAATTTTGACCAAGTATTTGTTCTAATTTTAGCTTGCAATGTAGAGGGACCATTGTCTATTTTGTATGAAAGTACAGGTACTACGAGAGAGAAACATTGCACAAGAGGATCATGGTGTGGGGCCGACAAGAATGAAAATTGAAGGGCATAAAAAGACAATGGCATGGGAGACCTAATATGGGAGGAGCTAGTCAAGAGAAAACATGGCATGAGGGACCCAAGACTCGAAGACTCATAACATAAGTGGAAGACTAGGGGAGTGTGTGGAAAGTAGAGTGTGAGAGATGTGGGAATAGTTAAAAGAGTAAATCAAGTAGGACACTCTAACCCCATCGATTAGAGGTTTTGTACCAACCTGTAAAGAAAAAAACACTTGGACATAAATATATAACATAGATCAAGGATCTAGGAGCACAAAAGCCTATGTATATAGGAATAACTAGTTATAAGAGCCATGAATCTCAGTCTATTGAGATCCTGTGTGCCATTTATCATTAGTAGCTAGGAGTATGACACTTGGTTAGGGCAAAACAAGTATAAAAACCCCTATTGTAAGCATTGAAATGGGAAGAGAGATCACCTTTGGGGTAATATAGATAGTCTTGTATTTATTAAGCATTCTAATGAGAACTCAGTGTTTATCAATTTATTTTCTAAACAATGAAATATTGAAGTATTGTGTATTAAAATGTGAATTATTTTCAAGTCATGAGTTCCTCCCTTTTATAACTAGTTACTAATGGTAGTCCTGGTTATCGTGGTAATTAAATCTAAAATATTAGGAATAATAATAGTATATTTATGGTCTTGACACAAGAGATGAGAAATATTGTATTGTGCTTCAAAGCCTTCAGGAACTAGTCTTTTACTATGTGTTTAGGGTGAGTGCATGAGACTCATCCCTCACGTGATAGGGCTAATGCACTAGCTTATTGGAAAGAGGCTTCAATGTTGACATATATATATATATATATATATACATATGTATATATATATATATACATATGTATGTATATATATATATATATATATATGTATATATATATGTATATATATATATATATATATATGTATATATATGTATATATATATATGTATATATATGTATATATATATATATATATATATATATGTATATATATATATATATACAAAAATCCCAACATTTTAAATCAAGTGGATCATAATCATGGGATAATTTTTGAGCACATCACATAAGAGAATATTGAAGAATGGGTTAGTGTAGAAGACAAATTTACAGTCCCTTATCTTGAACTAGGGGTTTGTACATGACAGTTGGTAGAGTAGAATCTCTACAACTCAGTATATGAGACTTTATTTTTTAAGGTCCAAGTTCTCTTGCATTTTTGGATTCTAGCATTCGCTCGAGGATGTTCTAAAAATATTGAAAGAATGTTGTGTTGGACACTAGAACAACAAAGGAAATTAGCATGACTTGGAGTTCCCTGGACATGAGTAGTAAATTTTTGGTGAAATGTGTTTAGAATAGTTACTTTTTGGAATACACGGTAACTAGTTATTCATGTCCCAAGGAATCAAAGTTCCATTTTATATGAGAATCAAGGGGATGTTATCTTTCATTATTTGCCTTTTATATTAAGAAGTTAATTATTGATATTGGGTTGGAAAAACTACCCATGGATGGCTAAAATATCCTATGCATGAGGTGTTGGAATCTACCCTCTATGTTGAAGTAGTAAGAAGCATAGATACTATGATTAATCCACTTATGGAGTCACAAATAGTAACCATAACATCTCAGATTAAAAATTTGATGGTAAATGATGCACATGAGATACACAGTGGCATTTGGTGTACCAATTGTGAGACTTAAGGGCATACGAGGAAAAATTGCTTGTGTAAGAACATCTGCAAAGAACTAAAACAAACATGTGAGATTTGTCATGAAGAAAATAATGTTCATTCTTGTACACTATTGCAATGGGATACAAACACAAAGGTATTTTAGCATTGTAATATTTGTGATGCTTACACACATGACACCAATGATTATCAATTGATTAATGATATTCATGAAACTCAAGCATGTGACATGTGACAAACTTCTGTTACCAATACTCAGGATAATGGTGGCTATTGAGGGTGAGGGGAGGATGAGGGGTAGGTGGTGGTTGGTTCCCACCAAGAACATATTATAAATATGGTTCATCAGACCAATATCAAAGAGATTTCCTAGAGTACCCATCCTATGAATTTTTCAAAAAATATCATCAACTGGAAGAATGCCCTGATCTATATACAACCATCACTAAGGATTGAAATGAAAAGGGTGTCGAAAATATTCACATAGATAAACCATAGTGACATGCATGAACAACCATCCCCATAGTGAAACAAGTGAACACCACCACTTGTAGTGGAGGTCAAACTCAATCCATAAAAAAATTGGTCAAGAAGGTACACCAAGAAGAAGCACAGGCAAGGAAGTACCCTAATGCATAATAGCAAAAGGATGTCCTTCAGGATATAATGGATCTTGTGTGACAGATCCAAGGTGAGATTCAATACCTCAAGGATATGGATGTCACATAGTGCATCATAGTACCAAAAAAATCTAAAATTCCTATGGTACGGGATGTTTTTTAAGAAATATGCAAATGTATGCTTGATGAAGACATCATTCCCTAACTTAGCACTTGGTGTAAAGGTCAAACACACCTAACAAACAAAGTTCACCATCACCTCAGTCAATAAAGCAAAGATCTCTATTTAATTCATGCTGTATGTCAAGAAAGTTTTAGTTCCTCTTCCCTAAAAGATGGAGAGATATTAGTTAATGCAACAATCAATGGATGGGTAATCCAGGATATTATAGTAAATACTAACATGGAGGTGAATGTTTTCACTAAAGATGATTGGTGAAAGATGTCTAGTCTAGCCCCTTAACCCTCTCCTCACATCCTATTCATGGTGAATAAGACTCAAATGCATCTTATTAGAGTCCTCAATAATTCCACCATTGATATACTTGGGGTTCCCTTCAAAGTAGATTTTGAGGTTTTGGATCTAGCCAAAGCTGATGACTATCCAACCTTACTAGGAAGGCCCTAGTGCTACAAAAAATCATGCAAATTTGAGATTTAAAATCAATACATTATCTTTGAGAATCCTGATCAGTGTGTGGTAATACCATTAGACTAAGCACATGAACAACCCTATATCAGACCCTTAAGCACTGATGAAGACATCAACAATTTGTATAATGTGACTACTCAAAATGATGAACAACATGATCTAATGCTGATGGCATTCTCTAGTGGATAGACAACCAGTCTATCTCAGATACTACAAGTAATTATTGAAAATGTTGGGTCCATGGTGACTATGATCTAATTAGAAGATTGTGTAACACTATAAATAGAGGAGAAAGAATCCTATGCCATCTCCCTAAATGTGACAAGTTTGTGTACTTCATGGGTTTATAAATAAGAGGGTCACTAGAGGGACCACCACTGGAGAGACTAGAGGATGCTTCATGGTTTTAAGGACAAATGGAGGTACGCGAATTTGTCCAGTTATTGAAAGAGTTCTATGATATCAAAAATGATCAAATAAGGTCTTTAGATCATATTTTTGATGGTACCACTACCAGATGGTGGCATACTAGTAAAGAGTGCATTTTGTATTAGGATCAATTGTGAGCTTCTCTACATCATAGATTTCACCACGATAATAAAATTAGTGGCACGCTTAGCTATAGTGGCATGAAAGAAATGAACCTCATATTGAAGCTTGTGAGACAATATGGTAGACTAAGGAAACATTCTTACTAGAGTACCTCTTGGTCCATGCATTCTATGAGACTTTGCATGCTTGGGCACGAGCTTGGTATATTAATGAAGAAAGACACATGGGTATTAGAATATGGTAGTTATTGAAGGAAAACATGATGTTAGCACTTTCTTATTTTTCACCAAGGATGGACTTGTGCCTCAGCCTTCAAACCATGTGTGAAAAAATCATTAGAGATCAAAGTCCCATCAAAGACTAGTTGAACCTTATTATTAGGAACCTAAAAAAACCATTACATTTATTCACTGAACCTATACCATCAACATTTTGTAATGAAGAAACCCTTAAAGAGATTTGATTGGGAAAGCCAAAAACTTATCTTTCAAGTAGATGAAGGTGAGGGGTCCACTACACTTGACCCTATGAATAATAATCTATACATCCCTACAAGTACTGGTTCACAAACTATTTGGGACACAAGCTCTCCAATAGACAACCCTTATCACGGACCCATTCAAACTATTCAAATTAACATTGGCTTGAAATAAGAGCCTAAGATGGCTACAATTGGAAATTATTGGACTTAGATAGAAATTTCATAGATTTTTGAGTTACTAAAAAAATATCAAGATGTATTTTTGAGGAATTATACAGAAATGAAAGGAATTCACATGTCTCTAGGGAAGATGCACATAAAGCTGATTGATGACACTCACCCAATGAAGAAATGTCCATACATGATGAATCTTAACCTCTAAACATGTGTAAAAGAGGATATTGATAACATGTGCCACACTGGAGTAATTACTCCCATTGATGAATTTGATTAGGTAAGTCCCATGGTAATCACTATAAAAAAGGATGGGTGTATCTAAATCTATGTGGACTACCATGTTTTGAATGCATCCTATGTGATAGATCCTTTTACAACACCATTCATGGAGGAAATCCTAGAATGTGTTCTAGTTGTGAGGTAGACCCTTTTACTGACAAGTTCTCAGGGTACCACCAAGTCTAGATAGCTGAGGAAGATTGATCCAAGACTACTTTTGTTATTGAATAGGGATATTTTGCCTATAACATTAGGCCTTTTGGGTTGAAAAATTGCTTGATAGTGTTCTCATAGATAGCAGTTAAAGATTTCAAATATTTTATCCATAAGTTTCTCCAAGTTTACTTAGACAACTAGATGGTATACGGGTTGATCAAAGATAATTGTGCCAATTCGAGGGTCATGTTTGAGCGATGTTGAGTGTTGAAAATTTACCTAAATTTGAAGAAATTCCTATTTGTGACATCTTTTGGTGTACTCCTTGGGCATATAATTTTTAAGGAGGGACTCCTGATAGATCCAACTAAGGTCTCCATCATTCTCCATCTATCAGTGCCCAAAACTCAACATAAGGTGTGTGCCTTCTTAGGACACACATGCTACTATAAAAATTTCATTTGAGGTTATGCCAAGATCATCATTCCCTTAGAAGAGATTATAAATCACAATGAATAATTTATATGAACTAATTATTGCAAAAGAGCTTTCAAAACACTCAAAAAAAGGTTAGTTATAGCTCCTATCTTATACTTTACTAATTAGACAAAACCCTTTCATGCTCATGTTGATGTATCTAGGACAAAAGTTGGTGCAATACTCACATAACTAGGTGAGAGAAACTTAGACCATCCCATCTATTTTACCAGTAGGAAACTTACATTGATCGAGAATAACTATACCACCACTGAGTGTGAAGCCTTGTCTATGTTTTATGCTCTACAAAATTTAGATAGTACCTTCTAGTCACTCCATTTATATTCTACACTGACCATGAGGCCTTAAAGTATCTCATCCATAAGCCACTTCTCTATGGAAGAATTTACCATTGGATTGTTATCTTCTAAGAATTCTAGTTTTTCATAGTATTAAAGCCCATGAAGACCAACTATGGACCTAATCATTTATCTCAAATTGAAAATGGACAACCTCCATGTTCCATAGAATATGATCTTCCTGATATATATATTTTTAAAGTTGCATGGTTACCTGAAGAGATAGAGGATATTAAGGCATTCATCAGTGTTGGCTCTACAACTAACTCTTTGTCTTCATAAGAGAAAAAGCAACTTGTAGTGCATGCCATAACTTATCAACTCATAGCATGTGATCTATACAAAATAGACCATGATGAGGTACTTTACCACTGTGTAATGAAACATGAGTGCCCTAAAGTGATCCAAGAAGTACATGAAGCTATTGCTATAGGGAATTACATAGATAGGCTACTATACAGAAGGTCTTACTCATTGGACTCTAGTGGCCAACTTTATTCAAAGATGCAAAGGATTATGTTAGGCAATGTAATGTCTAACAACACATAAGAAAACCTAACAGAAGGGATGATATGCCATTGTGCCATATTCCTTCTCAAGAACCATTTGAAAAATGGGCTATTGAATTTGTAGGGCTCATCACTTTATCAAGATGATGAATGGGCTCCTAATACATAATTATAGTAACCAACTACCTAATGCACTGGGCTGAAGCAACACCAACAAAATATTATACTACAGTAATTACCAGATGATTCATCCAAGAAAACATTAGAAAATGATTTGAATGCTCATTAATATTTACAAGTGATCATGGAACCCACTTCTTAAATGAGTCAATTTGAATTTTATTGGCCAAATTCATGATCAAACACCACAAGACAAAACCGTACCACCCATAGGCCAATGGAATAGCTGAAGCCTTCAACAATATCCTCAGTACCACTTTGATAACAAATTACAATGTTGGTCAGATTGATTGGGATGATAAGGAATATACAATACTTTACGCATACCAAACCACATACAACCACCCCAATAAAAATACACCATTCAACCTAGTATATGGAAAGGAAGTGACCATGCCAGTGGAGTTCCTAGTTCCATCTCTTCAAATAGCACATATAAGAAACCTTGATAATGAAACCTATTTAAAATCTCAGCTTGATGACTTGATGAAACTAGATGGGTCTTAGTTCCTTGCCCACTAGAGTTAGGATGTTGAAAAATGTAAATAGAAAGCATAACATGATCTCCATCTAAAGAATAAAGTATTTCTCTAGGCATGAAAGTTCTACTATATGATTTGAAGTTTGCCCACCACTCTGGGAAGCTGCGCACCCATTGGGATGGACCATTTATATTCTATAGCATTTGACCTACTAGAACTTGATGGATAAAGTGATTAGATGGCCAATTCCTCCTAAGACACAATAATGGGAGTTGGCTTAAGCCATTTGTGATTATATTTAATTTTATGTTGTAATTAATAAGGCTTAAGGTCATTAGGTTAGGATCTAATTACCTTCAATAAAAAACACTACCCTTAAGTCTCATGACTCTTTCATGTAATTTTTAGTTCCTTTACTTTGTTTGTTTTCATGGAGGATCATGAACCCTTTTTTAATGTGGGCTAAGGCATTATGCATATGAATACAAGACTTGACATGTGGGTGTGCAAGTTACAAAGGTGCAAGAGTCATATATGTCAAACAAGTGATTAAGGGTGCGTGAGTTATTAAATGCACTATGAAAGTATTTTGAAAGGTTCCTACCATTTGGGTGATAGTTATCTTCCACTTCATAAGAAAGGTGGGATAATTTTCATCCACTTTCAAGAAAGGCATGGGAAGGAATGGACTATTAATGAAACAAGGTTAGTCATAACAACAAGCATGTGAGTGGAATGATGGGACAAGTTTTTTAAAACACTAAATACTCGATGTAAGATTCAAAATGTGAAGACCATTAAAAAATATGCATTTTTGGCTAGAGATGACAAGGATCAAAAGGAAATTAATGAGGTAAAATTATTAGAGGACCTTTAAATAAATGAGCTAAACTCATTTTACACTTTACCTTGCTATAATTTTCAAGTGCTTAGAAAACTAGAGTTGATAAAGATATGATGGTGGTTTCCAAGTCAAGAAGAGAGGTTTTTAGTCTAGATTGGTGAGGAGTGGAGATTGTTAAAATTACAGGTTGCAGGTCTACCATTGTTATAACATGAAGATTGAAGAGCCAAAAGAAGTGCTGCCACCATGTATTTATTTAGGAATGTGGGATAGCTTCAAGTTAACCTTCAAGTGCCATAGAAGGTAATGCAACCAAAGAAAAAGGCTAAGAGAATTGAGAAGCTTCCAGCCATACCATAGGAAGAAGAGGTGAGCAGAGGAGCTTGGTTTCCTATAAGAGAGGAGTCTTTGGAAAACCAAGAAGAGACATCAGAACAAGTGTAGTGCATAGGAGTTCCAAGAGAGAGCATAAAAGACAAGATGGTGAAAAAGGGAAAGTAGGTATAAGCCTCTTCATCATAGACTACTCCACCATCTCCCTCTCTATCCCTTTACATAGAATATATGCAATACCTAGATTCAATCTTACACATAGAGAACTGGGTCTCCACAATGTCAAATACAACTATATTTGATTACAACCACCACCAGCTAGGGAATGAGGTGGAATTGTAGAATGACTATCAAGTCTAGACCACCAACACTAAAAATCAAGTGGTTTATGACCTTTTAATCAAGAACCAATTGGATAGAGTTGGCCTATTCCAACTATTCAAGTTACCATACTTTAGCAAG
Organism: Torreya grandis; assembly: GCA_037957365.1. Lineage (NCBI taxonomy): Eukaryota > Viridiplantae > Streptophyta > Pinopsida > Cupressales > Taxaceae > Torreya > Torreya grandis. The sequence continues at coordinate 165,640 of JARHVA010005501.1, read as the reverse complement.
CCTACTGAGGTGGTTCAATTCCTCCTATAGCTTTCCCATGAGGACTGCATCCAATTTAAGGGATGAAACATGAAAATCACCACATATAGGATTAGAAAGGTTACAGAACTTCAGTGCTCAAGAATGAATGTCCTGGATGACTTGGCAGACATGCAGGAGGTTCAATAGACCACCATCATATTCATGTACCAAAAAAAAGGACATGTAATGCACATATGGAACCTACAAGATCCTCCCATTTGAGTTGTAATGCAAATCATTTCTACCAATGTTGGAGGGACTAGCCGATGGAAGGAGGTGGATATGGCCCACCTACACATTGCACACCAAGTTGCTTAGGGAACACAATAATTTTACACTATATTTTTCATAAAAAATCATGAAGGACATAGAGAAAGTGCACAAAATTCCCAAGTCCAAGTTTGTGTGGGGAACAATTTTGTTATTGCTAGTGTTTGATGAGATTGGGGTCCCTGACTATAACTTAGGTACATTGAAGTGGGTAGACCCCCCACTCACAACTCTCTAGCTGAGTGCTTCAAGGCCCTCACCTATCCCTAATACATTACCCCATCTTACAAAGTGAATATGAGGTATTGGTTTGATGAAATGAAGGTGGCTTTTGGCAATGAATAGTGCATCCCTAAGGATCTACCCCATGACCATAAATCAAGTAGAATTCATAGTGAAGAAATACTAATCCTTGGCATACATTTGAGTGAACCTTTTGGGAGAACTATTGGCATGGATCAGCTACCATATGCATTCTTTGTGTGCTACTTCATTGATTCTATTAATCAAATTTATGATGCATAGGCAATTAGTTTGCATGCCAAATAGATTGACGTGGAGCACCACACCCTCTATAAAATGTTTGTATATATTGGAAAAAAGACTTATATGGAGAGGGGAGAAATGATCTTAACTGACATTAAGGTTAAATATATCTTGGTTGGGGAATAGGTACATAAATTGTTATATATGTTACACCCCAACCAATAACCTCAAGATGGAGACCCCAAGGAAAGGCTCCCCTAACCACCACATTTATGAAGAAAGAATCCAAGACCAAGTGCCAATTCAAGTAGGCATAAGGCCCTTTTGAAATGGTAAAGGATGATGGAGGCACATCACTCACAACCCACTATTTCTTGACCATCTGGACCACATCTACCTCCATGTTGCCCTTCATTGTCTCTACCTCATCCTTCACCTTTACCACCTAGACCATCTCCATATCCATCTCACATTTCATCACCACCTGCTTCACCTTCCCATAATCATTCCACTCCATCTCACTCACCTATCTTGAATCGACCTTTACCTCCACCTTCTCCAAAAACCACCACTAGATCAGCACCACAACACCCTCCAAGTTAAGAGCCCCAAAGGGACCCCTCTCAGTAACAAATTCATAATTTGGGATCAAACTCAGAGAAGACTCCATCCCTAGTGAAAGAGGTCCCATATAATGATCAAATCAATATTAGTGCAATGGGAGTGTATGGGATGGCCTCAAAAATACATTAAGAAGCTAAACTTGAGGGAGACCCAAAAATGGGAAAGGGGTTAGCTGAGGGAGAACATGAATAACAAAGGCTGTCCACTCTAGATGAATGATGCAAATTCAATATAGAGGATAATAGCTTCTATTTATGGAACCATTTCCAACCCAAGAACACAACCCAAAAAACAAGGAAGTAGTTATCCTTCCTTTGGAAAATGTAAAGTGAAGAACCATAGTTTGATATTCCTTTAGACTATTTTTTTTGGCCCAAATGCTCCAGGTCTACCAAATCTCATAAAGATTGATCCACAATAGCTTTCTCTAATAATGAAAAATCTCATATTTTTGAAATTGGCCATGGAGATGACATGTCAAAAAACTTTGTTAGATTTAAACATGTGCACAATAGAAAGAAAACATGGCCAAGTAGTAGAGATGTAAAATAATGTGGTGGCAGAGAATTAGGTACTAGTCGAGGAAGTGGCCTCATTAAAGCAACAAATTTAAGGAGCCATCAAGACTCAAATAAGGGTTTTAAACCTATGTAAAACTATTGTAAAAGAGGATCTGATAGTATCAGATGGTGTACTAATGGATGGAAATACCATCGATAAATTTGGGACATTGGTTGAGCTATTACTTAAATGAAATAAGGAGCACCTAATTACAATAGATGAGGCCAAAGAAACCCTTGAATAATTCACTATGGTTGTAGATGTTTGTAGGAGCACCATGGAGAGGGTCAGGGAGGTTGTCCCCATTTTGGATGGAATTTTTGCACACCTAGCATGTATAAGGAAAATAATCGAAGCTTGGCTCCATGATGAGGAGAACCTGATGTAGCAAGTGGCTAGTGCTACATTATTAATAAAAGGTCACATAGAGTACACAAATGCATTCAAAGACATAAAAATAATAGAATAATAAATAAATAATCATCATCAACAAATAAATGCTAGTTTTGTAATTCTTTGAGGGTAGATTGACAAGGAAGTTTCTTAGTTAGAAGAAATCTAGAAGGAAGCCACCATAGCCTTACATGAACATATGAAGAAGACTGAGACTCCCACATATCTTGAGGAGTTTAAAGAATCAAAGGAAGCCATTAAAAGAATAACTACTAAAGTTCTTGATGCTTTATACCATTGGGATGGGCTGAAGAAAGAACTTGAGTAGAAGGGGTTTGAGTTCCTAGAAGATGTCAATACGGCTTAGTCTAGGATAGACTAAGAGCTTAGTGTGGGGTGATTTTGGCCCCTTAATTTTGACCAAGTATTTGTTTCAATTTTAGTGCACAACATTGAGGTACCATTTCCCATTTTGTACACAAGTACCAGTATGGTGTAGGAGAACCATAGCACGGGAGGATCATGGCATGGGACTGCTAGGCATGAAAGTTGAAAGGCACAAAAGGATAATGGCATATGACACCCAGCATGGGAGGACCTAGTTAAGATAAAATATAGCATGAGGAATCTGAGAACATAGGAATTAGAATAAAATCAAAAAACTAGGGGAGCACATGGGAAGCAGAGCTCGAAGGACATGAGATCAGTTAGAAGAGTAAATCAAGTAGGACACTTTGATGCCACCGATCAAAGGTTTTATACTAGCCTGTGAGGAAAATGACACTTAGACATAAATATATAACATAGAGAGAAGATCTAGGGGTGAAAAGGCCCATGTTTATAGGAACAACTAGTTGTAAGAACCATGGCTCTTAGTTTGTTGAGAGCTCATGTGCCATTTTTTGTTGGTATCTAGGAGTATGACACTTTGGTTAGGATAAAATAAGTATAAAAACCACTATTGTAAGCATTCAAAGGGGAAGAGAAATCACCTTTAGAGAAATATAGATAGTCCTGTAATCAATAATCATTCTAATGAGAACTCAGTGTTTACTATTTTGTATTTCAAATAATGAAGTATTCTAAGTCTTATATGTTGAAATGTGTTTTATTTTCAAGTCATGAGTTCCTTCCTTTTATAACTAGTTAGTAATGGTAGTCATTATGGTAATTAATTTTGGAAGATTAGGAATAATAGTAGTATATTTGTGGAGTTGACACAAGAGATGAAAAAACCTGTAATATGCTTCAAAGCCTTCGATAATCAGTCTTTTATTATGTGTTTTGGGTGAGCACATGAGACTCATCCCTCACATGATAGGGCTAACATGTTATCTTATTGGGAAGAGACTTCAACACCGATGTAGAGATAAAGAAATCCCAACCACATAGTTAAACTAACTTAAATGCACATCAATCAAAAAAGGGAATGAAATAATGCAAATAAAAAGAAAATAACTAAGCATCAACTACAAACATGGTGGGTAATAGAGGAGGTAGAGGCGTAGGGTCTTGAGGCTTCCATCCCCAACCTTCTTGTGTTAGGGAATCTTTATCAACTAGGAGGAGGTCCCATCCATTAGCATACTAATTAGCATTAGAATCATGTTGAACTTGAGAATCTTATCAGGAAGGAGAGATGGTCAATGCCAACCATGGGAATTTATCTTGTAGAGGGGGTCTCCACCTCCCCATCCCACCTATAATCTCTATGTTACCACTATCATATCCTTGGGGAGGATATGGCCAATGAGAAAAACGAGAAAATATCCTTCAACTTTTGGACCTTTAACTAAGAAAGTGGTGGTACCTCTCCCCATGCCCACCACCCCCAGGAGGGGAGTAGTGAGGAGGGGGATCAATAGTATTATGACTAACTACACAAGGAGAATTCCCCAAATGGTCTAAGAGGAGTTGTAAATGGTGAAGCTTTTGTCATACATTATCTTTTTTACTCTGTAAATGAAGGGTAACATTATCAATCAAACACCTTTACTATTTATAGAATTTTTTTCCATAGCTTCATTATTATAACACCCTTGATTTCTAGATTTCCATATATGAAAAAAAATAATAGTACATAAACTCTAGAAAAATATGTTTTATCTTACAGGTAATAGGGTGGAGTCTCACAGGAGAGACATTTTCCAAATGAACATTTCAATCTTGAAGTGTTTGAAAAGGTTATGAACCTATCTCCAAGTTGATTGGGCATGAGGGCAAAACCAAAAGAGATGTTTGATTGTTTTTGGGTGATGATAGGCTAGGAAATTGGGATTTAAAACCCCCATGTGCTTGATCCTATTCCCCATAGGTATACCTAGGTAGAGGATACACCAAAGGAAATGGGATTTCTTTGGCTCAATACATGTCACTAAGATATTATCAGATTTTGAGCACAAACCTAATGGAAATATTGGAAAGACCATCAGTGATTGAGGGAATCAACATCAATATGCTAATGGGACATAAAATTTTAACCCAAATAAGGATAATAGTGATAAAATGGTGTGGCTATGGGCCAAAACCAGTCCTTCGATCGCAACATAAGAGAGAAAACTTGAATCTTGCATAAGTATTCATTAGGCATGAAACTCTAAAATTCTTTAAAGGATTATGCATCTTATTTATTAAGATGATACTTGGATTTTAGCATAGGGAAAGGAATCTAGTACCAATATTAATTAATCAATAGGTCACCAACCATGAGACTACCTCTCTTAAACAACCTCAAGCTTTTGATCTTTTGGACCATGGTAAAGGGTACATTATGGAAGTTCAACTAGGGAGACCACTATAATGAGTAAGAGTTTAGAGAAAGACTATTTTGAAACCCACCCTACCTAAATCAGGTGTGGTTTGATATTTTCTCAAGACTTCCAAATACTTTTCATGAAAAGTGTGCCCCTTACCTTAACTGTCACTAGTGAGATAAGTGCATTGTGAAATCCAATTCCTTACAAGGATATTTTTCCAAGTGAGAAACATTGAGAGATGTAGTGCCTCAGCAAAATTTTCCATGATTCATCCCCTTCCAAGCTTCTAATAATTCATGTAACCTTTAGAGTGAGTCCCATAATCTTGAAGTCTATGAGTCCCAACCCACTAGATTATTTATGAAAATAATAGATAGCCTAAGAGACTCTAAGAAAACCCTAGTGCACCTCAAAATTAGCCCAGAGAAAGTCTCGTAGAATATTTTCAAGCTTTGGATAAGAGGCATTAGAGGGAACCCAACAAGATGAATAATACACATGAGTAGAAATGAGCACTTTAGAACAAATCTGGAATTTCTCTGCCAAAGCTAAAGGCTTAGTGATCCAAAAAGATATTTTTTCTCAACTATTTGAACCACATAAGACCACAATTATATAGGAGAGGATTTTAAATATAATGGAATGCCTAAGAATTTAAATTAGACTTTGAGAAGGAGAAATTTCCACATATATTGCTCCAACCAAGGACGTTTGGGTGATAGGGATTGGCGATAACACTGAGTCTTATGCTATAGAATATAAGACCTAGATTGAAGACAAAAGATATATAAACATTCCATGGTATGATTGATAATGTATACATCCTCCTATAGAGTGAGGAAAGAATCATTAGAAAAATTTCCATTAGTTAATTGGTGATTTGAATTAGGAAAAGAGATCCCCTTGACCAGATCCTTGGAAGTATAACTATCCAACAAATAACTAAATCCTTTTATAACCAAAACATAAAGTGAGGAATAAAGGGGTTGACCCTATAAAATGGATTTGTAGAGCTCAAAGTGTTGATATTGGGAGACATTGATGGTAATGTATGCCTTAACATCTTGAAATAACATATTCATGGTGTGAACAAAATTGGGACCAAATCCTAGAGCCTAAAGCATGACTATGATAAAAGGCCATATAATTCTATCATAAGCTTTCTCAAAATAAATTTTGATGAACAATGCCTTCTGGTTAGATATTCTATCCCATTCCATACATTCCTAGATAGTAATAAATCATCCAAAATATATCTATTCTAAATAAATCTTGTTTGATCACTTTGCATAATTAAAGGAAGTAAGCGTTTGATTCTAAGAGGTAATACTTTATATATATTTTTTTATAAAATATTGAGAAAATTGATAGGTCTCAAGCTGGTAATTACCTCAGGTCCCCTATTATGGGAATGAAGTTGATGTTGCCTTGATTGATGATATGACCTAAATAATTGGTCAAGATAGATTCAAAATATACTTTATGAATATTAGGCCCAATTGTATCTTAAAGGGTTTGATAGAATTTTCAGACAAAGCTATTAAATCTTGTAACTTAATCTTAGGTCATCTACATAAAATCTTCCTTAAGTTCATGTATACTAAGAGGTCTATCACAATAAATTATCTATTATTTTGAGATCTTACATGGGACCACAACAAGGCATTAAGCGAGGGAAACTTCATGAACAGATGATTAAGGTTATGCCACAAATACACCATGGTAGTGATGAAAAAAGGATTAGGGGATATCAAGTAATTTGATAAGATTATCTGAATCACTTCTAAGCATCTTTTCTTGACTAAAAGATAGTAAAAAAATCTTTGGTCACTTTGTCTCCTACCTTCAACCAATGCATTTGTGTTAAAAGTTGAGATCTTTTTGACTTATAAGCCTTTGTAACCTAGAGTTTATGTTTACACATGGCAACCTAAGTCTACAAATTAGGGTTTAAAGCTACACCTTCTAATTCTTGTGAAACCCTAACATATTCACAAATTGTATCATTATGAATGTGCTACTTGAAGAGATCAGCTTGATCACCATAAATGTGGAGGAAATAAGTGGTATGAGCTATAACATCAAACCACCACTCAACCCAGCTAGTGCCCCATGTCATTTTAGGAGTCAAGTTCCAAATCCTAATGATATGTTCAATAATTTTCTCATGCTTGGAATGGGTAGTGTTTAAGTAAAATTGAGAACCCTTGGGTTTAACCTAAGGAGAGGTCCATTCTACATAGAATCAAATGGGATGATGGTTAGATAAGAAAGAGTTTGGAATCATAGACATAGGTTGGCCATGAACATGAGTGAATAAAGAAGATCTTGTTCATTAAGCAAGGCATGGGTAAGATGTTTAATAACTCAATCTTCTCCTTGACATACATTTCACCATGTGAACCACAAATAATTATAATCTCTCATGAAATATGAAGGTTTGGGTCAAAAATCCCATGTTTATTTAACATGTAAAACCAAGCTTCACATTCTCTTTCACACCATATCATGGTAAGATGACCTTATTTATATTTTGGAGATTAAATCATGTTTAAGTCAATATAAAGAATCCAATGCACATCTATAATGGAATCAACCAACCATCTATAAATCAAGGTGCATTCCAAAGAATCATTTGAGGTGTACAAGTTGAGAGGGCCAATTATTTGATTACCAAAGTAAAAAAGAGTCCAAACCACTCGGTGGGTATGGTCAAAACCTAAGGTAATGATATTTTTTGAAAGGCTAGGTGCTAGAAGTGTGACAACTCCCCCACAACTAGGGTTATGATAGGTGGCTTGACAAAGTATATCCATCTAAATTTCCCTACTTCCTTAAATGTCACTAATATCACTATTAGTTGACACAAATTTTGCTTATCTAATTTATCCCCTTTAATCCTATCTTAATATCCACCCTTCCTAGTCATTTATCTAATATCCCCATTTCTAATCCTTCAAAAACCTTATTGTATCCCACTTAATCATTAATTTCTTTCAAATATCCCTTAATCCTATCCTACTCTATCTTATTCATTATTTTGAAATTTTAAATTCTCATGACCCACCTAACCATCTACTAAGCCTATTTTTAGACTCTCATACACCCCTAGTCCCTAATTATCTATCTAATCCCTATATAATCCCCCATCTAATCATCGTTAACCCTTAAGAAGGATTATAGAATTATACAAATCTATAACTCTCTCTATTATCAGCTCTCCTCTATAGAAGCCTCTAAAACTAGAGGCTTCCAAGTAATTTTAAATTCTTTTTAATCCTAAACCCTTGATCTCCTTCATGTAACTTCAAATCTCCACTAATGATCTTTCCCTCCTATTTAAACAAACTCCATTCCTCTATGGAAGGCCATCTTATGAATGCATAACCAATCCATTTCTAATTAGTCATTGAATCATCCAATCCTTGAATCATGTCATCTTAATGTCTAGTTTGAGTCTAGGTCTATTTTATCTTTGTTAAATTTTAGATGTTTGTCTAGGTTTATTAATGTTGTCATTCATAGTGGGTTCAAGATAAGCAAAAATTTGTGAATTTAATAGTTGTTATAAGAAATTATTTATTCTATTTGGTTTATACTAATCACTATAAGGTAAGACATAGCTTTGATTACCAACTTCCAGGTGATGCATAGCCATCAACCTAGTTTAGGGGATATTCATGAAGTAAATGAGACTAGAAAGAATGTAGGTATGACATAGATGCCTAAAGTGGAATGTGGTGGAGTTTCCTCAGATTTAAGGTACTTCACCCTCTCCACATTGATTTCAATGGTTCTATTTTAGTGCCAAGTTTTTTGTTTTAAGTCCCTTATGGCCTTCTGTCACATTGCCAACATACGTAATAAATATAGATTATAAAATAATAAATGATTCTACACCTTTTTTGAATCATAAAATTGTATGGTTAATAAGTGCTTGATAAGACCATTGCATGTAAAATCATAGGCATCAAGATATTTTTGGTAGATAAAAGTGAGATTAAAAATAAAAATAAAAATAAACCCAACTAGTCAAATTGTCTAATTCTTAGTCATAGTAATCACTAAATATACTTAAGGTGTAACAGTAAATTTATGCATGTTAAATAATCTTTTTTTAGCCTTACTTATCATATAATAGGGTTTTAATTTAGTCCAAGTCTAATAATTGATAACAATTATTAGTTATGTTTTAATTCTCTTATTTCATTATATGTCACTAAAAAATTTATAGTCTATCATAGTAATTTATCAAAAATAGAAGATTGTATAAAATAGGGTTAAATTTTTATAACTTCAAATTTTGGTTATTAAAGGTTAAATCAGACTGCTAATGTCATTTTTTGTAGGATCACTTGTCTATTATCATCATTCCTAATGAATCATCCATTAGGTTTTTTGAATCAAAAATGACTAACCCTCTATTTACCTCAAACAAATCTTCTTTTTGAGTGCATTCCATTTTTACAATTTTTTGTAATTTTTGAATCATTTCTAGCCTCTTGTAAGTCCCAAATTACCTTGTGTATTGGGGGATCCACCCCTTGACCCTATCCCTCAACCCTGTCCTATGCCATGATAGGGAGTGTGCCTGGGGAACTACCCCCAAACCTCATAAGGGGAACTTCTCCCTGACCCCACTTGGGGATGCCATCCCCAGACCCTTGTGTCATGGCCCGCTCACACCAAAGGAATTGGAGATCCAATTCATGGTTTTCTTAGGATATTTTTATTAAGGCATATTGGACTAACATCTTGTTTCTTGCAAGGGTGAACCTATAAGCTAATTTGTTTTGTCTAACATCTTACCTTGTAGGTAATATTTTGGTCTAACATCATTTGTCTTGGAGGTTTCCCATCAATATCATGAATCAAACTACTAATCAATTATATTGTAGGTTTCCTCTTTAAAATTTTCAATCAAACTACCAACCATTTTTTTGTAGGCCACCTATACAAGACCCCTTGTCGCATTTTAAAAATCATTTTTGAATCATTTTAATCCTCTTGTATATATTTCTTCATTTTATCTTGTATATTCTTTCCTTTTGTAAATATATCACATCTTAATTTTATCAGTTAATTCATCTTTTTGTATACTTGTTTATTACATAAGGGCTATAGTGGTGTATAATCTCCTCCTTGAGTCTTTATGATGATTATTAGAGGATCAAAAACCACCTACAAACCCTCCTCTTATTTTTAATTCTTAGAGTTTGATGATGTGTATTTCACCACCATGCACTAGACAAAATTTTGTGTTCTGACGGATTTTAAATACTAGGAGAGATATCATTAGTCACCCAAGCAAAATTCACCATAAAATGTTATATGGAGTTAGGGGCAGTTAAGATCTAATACATAGGGTGGTTAAACAATATACTATATAGACTTGGGCTTCATTGTACCTTCATATATATAGGGGATGCACCTAAAAATATTTGTGTAAACCTAGCTTAGGAGCCTTTGGCCATAATATGTGTACTAATGCCAGAGTCACTATCAACTCCTAAGTAGACATCATATGCAAATGGGGTGGAGAGGGTTTGGTCAATTTCATAATGAATCACTAATGTATAGCCTTACCCACAAAGTCATTTGATGGTGCAGGCATTGAGTTACACTCCCTTATCAGTTGAATAATTTAGGTATTTTTTATTGTGTGTGTTTTTTGAGTGTTGTATTAGACCCATGCTATTTGTGAGCCAAGTCAACTTTATACCCCAAACTTATACATATCTATGTCGGTCTTTATACACATCATCATTCTATCTTGTACATATTATCTCGGTATATCCTTTCTATTATCCCATCTCGTCTCTCATATTATCTTCATCCAATCCTAGTCTAATCATATCCACTTATCATTGATGATCTCGCATCACCTACATGTCTTAATATCATTTTACACATCCTTATATCAATAATATCTTGTACATATTGTCTTTGTATATCCTCTTACTTATCCCATCCCATCCCATCTCCTATCTTGTTTTCATCCCATCTTAGTCATATCCACCCATGATTGAACATATCCTTACATCACTATAATTTTGCACATATCATCATCCTCTTATACATACTTTGTTGTCTTATACATTCTTGTCATCCTCCTTTTGTACATATATCCTCATCTAGTATATCCTTGTCTTGCCATTCTCTTATGTCCCATCCCATCTCCTATCTTGACTCCAACCCATCCTTGTCATATAATATTTTTATATGCATTTAATAATTTACTTGCGCATATCAATGTGGTGTGCCACATAAACTTAGCTGGATAAAATTTTGATGTTTATTTACTATTGAATAATGGTATCATTGTGAAAATAAATGACTGCATTTTAAAGATGATTATTATAATGCATTATATTATTATGAGACTTAGAAGGATTAATGATGTGCACACTGTTGGTTGAATATTTTGTCTATCAGCGTACTGGTAAACAAAATAGGTCTGATCAGCCAAAGTAGGAAGATTAGTCATCCAAATGTGTAATTTTATCACCTCAGAAGGAGACTGCTCTCTCCTCTCATCAAGGGGAGGTTCCCTATGGATATTCTTTATATATGTATAAATAGAAAATAATACTCAAGGATAGGACAAGCCATCCATCTCTCTTTCTTTAGAGATGATGTGTACAAAATAAAGGAAAAAATCAAGGGAAATGACAGACATCACTCCTTTTCTTTCAGAAGAACTATTCAGCCAGCCACAAGAATACTGTTGGAAATGAAATTAGAATGTAACTGAGGGCATAATAACCAACAAATTGAGACATAGCACAAAGTCTCCACCTGAAATGCTTAAGAGTAATATACGAAGGACAATGAGAGCACAAAGTCTTTTTAAAGTCCTTTACATAGAAATGAAAAGAAAACACACTGAAGGTAGCTATGGGGGCACAGAGTCTCTCCATAGTTGATTCTTCAGAACACCTTCTTGACTAATTTTACTAATCCTACTTATTAAATTAATGGAATAGAAAATATATCAAGGAAAAGGACATAAGAATAGTTTCCTCAACAACAAAGATATCACAACACAAAGTCTGAAAAAGTCCCTTGCTTTCTTATTCCAGTAACAAAATATGATCAACAGACTAAGCACAAAGTCTCAATGATGCCTCTCAATTTGGGTAGAGTTTTGTTTAGATTGTCAAAAAAGAGATCCTTATTACAATAGAAGAGAGTCCCTTATATAGCCTTTTTAAGAAGGACTCAGGAATAGTAATACATCATGATGCGTTGGGAACTATTAGGAAGATAGGCTAGAACTTTGGGACATTTTTCCCATTTGATCTTCTCAATGTAGATAAACAAGTCATGTAATTGAAAGATTGCAACTTTCAATGTCCACCTGGCAGTCTGATCTTGTCTTCATCATTTCTCCTTTTTTGGTTAATTGAATCAAGTCCTGGATTCATTCATTATTCTATCTTCCTCACTTTATACTGGTCTTAATCTTGAATCCTGGGAATGCATTCGAGTTTGTAAATCTAAAGGATCAACAGCTATTTCATGGGCTTTAAAATTGATATTTACATGTCCGTCGATGTGCTCTCAACAACTAGTTCACTATATTGAATTTGATGTCTTTGGGCGCATCACCCCTTGGTCCTCTTTTAGCTTTTGGCTTTACCCTTTCGGGCCTTAAGAAATGATCCTTGAATGGGTCAGAAAGAGCCCTTTACTTTGGCAGCTGAGGGTGCCCTGCAAGGGCACCTGCCCTTTGGGGTCCTTTGGCAACCCTTTAAATTTGAGCCTCTTGCAAACTATCCTTCGGGCAAATTCCTGGGTGTTTTCCCCCATGGGTAATTCTTGCGGACATTTATTCTGTGGAAAATTCCCATAGACAATTTTTCTGGGGAAAATTCCCGCAGACAAAAGTCTAAAGAAATTTGTTCCCCAAAGTCTTTGATTGGTCTTCAAATTTTTTGCGCCTGTAGCCACTTAGAATTCTTTCAGACTTTTTGTTGAAATGAATTCTTTCAGACAAAAGTCCAAAGGAAGTCTTCCTTAGCTATAAATGCCTTAAACAAATCTAAAAGAATTACCTTTTAGCTTCCTTGAAAAATGACCCTTTCGAAGGTTGCTTTTATTGATTAAGTGTCCTCTGCAAGGGCACTTGTCCTTTGAGACATTTCCTTTTGCATTGAACCACCCCTTTAAACTTTGGTGATGAACCATTCTATTGAACCAATTGGTTGAACCAATCGGTTGAACCAAAAATGGTTCAAGCTGATGGTTTAAGTCGATAGTTCAATTGGATGAAACAAGCCAATGAGATAAGCATTGAACCAAATACTATGAACTTGCCTTTGAACCAACAGTTGAACCATTTCGTTGAACCAATCAGTTGAACCAAGGCTTTGAACCAAAATGGTTCAAGCCAATGGTTCAATTGAATGAACTGACTAAATGAACCAAGCAGATGAACCGAGTGAATGAACTTGTTGTTGAACCTATTCGTTAAACCTATTCATTGAACCAAGATGTTGAACCAAGTGTTGGTTCAATGATTCAAAGAAAGCTTTGAAAAATGTCTTTGAACTTGTTGTTGAACCTTGAGATGTTGAACTTGTGGATAAACTAAACAAATGAACCAACTGAGTGAAATAAAGCATTGAACCACTTGATTAAACCGAGCCATTGAACTGTTCCTTTGGTTGAACCCGCCATTGAACCTTGAACCCATTGAACCTTTGAACCAAAGTGGTTCAATGGTTCAACGGTTCAATGGTTCAAGCTACCTTGATTTGGCCAAGTGTCTTGAAGCTGATGAACAATTTGAAGCGATTGAACTTTGAACCTTGATGAAGCGCTTAACTCTTGCCAAAGACATTGAACTTGTTGAACCTTTGAACCAAATTGGTTCAATGGTTCAACATTTTAGTGGTTCAAGTCTCTTTTTTACACTTAGATGCTTGCTGATGGAGATTTTTGATTGAATTGAGGCTCTAAACCAATCTTGGAAAATGACTAAGTGTTTGAAAACTGATTCTTTTGACTAAAACTGCTTGCAGAAGCCTTTGAACCTGTATAAATGAACCTGCCTATAGAGTCTGTAAAAACAAAGTCCATAGAAATCAACATGTAAAACCCATTGAACTTGAACTACAGAGCCTATTGCTTTTTTGAGAAGCTTGGAAAATGAGGAATTTGAATGTCTAGGACAAATTTTGGAAATGGAAGAGACAATTTTGGTCTGTAAGACCAAAATAGTTCAAATGTTGTCCCAAAAATGGCTGCTACTTTTAGGGGACAATAGCTAGCTCCAGTTGGGGAAATTCTATCAATTTTAAAAAGAATTGAAAGGAGTAGAATCTAGAATCTCCAACGTCTTCATGTGTACCATTGGGTTATGGAGTCATGCTACCCAGAAATGAAAGGCTTCAAAATGGAAACAAACAAAACAAAATAGAATTAAAAATTGTACAAATATACATATATACATATGCAATGATCTGATACTTCAAGAGTTGAAGTGTTTTAGATGCTGCCCATTGTGAGACAATGATAATGGCATCCCATCCTGATAAACCAACAAGAAACCATTTTGTCCCTAGAATCGGTGACGAGTGAATGGAACTCTCCACAAGGAAACCACTTTTTTGTGCCTTCCCCTTGGTTTTCTTCTCTTACCCCACACCAAGACTTGACTTTTGGTTTGAAAACCATGAATCTTCACTCTCTTGGCAAAGAGTTCCTTTTCTTGATTTTGATGGGTACCAGCATGGTCTAGTACCATAATTTCCTATTCTGATAGCTCGACCCAACACATGTCTTGATTGTCCCCCTCAAATATATTAGATTCTTATTTATTTGGAAGGGAGGGTTCTCCTGCACTTATGCTACACTCCACTAATTCTTTTGCTATTTCATCCTTGCCTGAAGACTCAAACAAAATTTGGGTTGCATGGGCCACCATTTGGGTCTTGACACATTTGACATGATCAATTATGTCAAATGGCTAGATTGGACTAGGCATAGGGGATCGATTCCTTCTTTTTGGTTTATGGGAGGAGTGGGAGGACTGATCTATGAAGTTGAAGTAGAAGGCACAGAGATGTTTGGGATACTTACTTTCACAACAATCACTGGGTCCTTTGGTTGGATAGGCAGACTGGTCCCACTCTTAGCAATCAAAATTATAGGCTGAGGTCACTCCTCTATTTCTCCTTTATCAGCTTGTTGAGTTGACTGATTCTGGGACTGGGTGATCACATCATATGATCCTTTAGATGTTCCACCTTTACTGTTGGGTTCATCTTGGTAATCTAGGAAACCAATGTGGGAGTCGTCAGCTAAATCTTCTTGATCCTCTATAAAGAGACCAGCATCATTTTCTTGATTAGTCTTAGGTTGGAAAGAGAAATCATGCTCTATTTCTAAATACCCAACTGTTGAGTTGGTTGGAGGTGCTTGAATGGAAAGGTTCCTCTGTGGGGGAGGAAGATGATTGGGTTGCCCTTGATGTGCCTGATTAGGGAATGTCCTCCTTGGTACATCTTTGTATGAAGGAGTAGATGACATCCCTTATGCCATTTGTCTTTTGAGGGCCAACACTTCATTTGTTAGCTTCTGCACCATTGGATCAGTGGTGGCTACAGGTGAGTTATCAGAAGATGAGGAAGATGTGCCTCTATTTGAATCCCTTCTTATCTTTCCAGCCAAGATAAGGTCATCTTCTAACTCAGTGGCTAAGTCTTGAGTAGCTTCAAGATCTATGTAGCCAACACATCTTAGCAAAAAACTCACTTCAGGTAGCTATGAGTTTATGAATAAGCATTTGAGGTTCTCGGGTGTGGGTTGAGCAACTATGGGAATCCTGTTTCTCAGCTTGTCCAATTTTGCAATAAAATCCCTCATGGGATCATGAGGTTACTTCTTCATCTATGTAAGTTGGGATAACAAAGCATGAGCATCTTCTGCAAGTTTGAACCTTTCTTCAAACTTTTTTTTGATAGTGTCCTAGCCAATCACTGATCCAGTCTGCAGATGGTAAAACTAGTCTACAGCAGCACCTTGTAATGTCTCCACAAAAAGACTGACTGCCACGTCTTTAAATTCCACCCCTATCACACCACAAGATATGGTGAAGGCTACAATGTGTTCATCAGGGTCGACTCTTCCATCACCAAAGAATTTGGGGAAATTCTTCCTTGAACTGAGTGGTAGCTCATGCAGGGGTGGAGTTAGATTAAGTGGGCCAAATGAGTTACCCCAAGGGCTTCGAATTGCCATGATCAAATTATGAACAATAGGGATAACATATCTGAGTGGAGTTGCTAGATTATAGGACAAAAATGGAAAAGAAACTGGCCTTTCTTTAGCTTAAAGCTTGAGGCTTCAAACTGTGCTTTCTTTCCCAGTAGCTTTGCTTTTGTAGACTAGATAATATAATGGAGATGGATGAAAATTGAGATGGATGAAAATGGTAAGGCTATAAATAGATAATGGGTAAGACCCAGATGGGAGTCACCAAACTATATAATGGATAAGGTGATAATGATAATGGGTAAGACACAGGTGATGTTTTAATCTAAAACTTGAGGTTCCAAATTGCACAAAATTACTGTGTCCCTAGCAAAGTTGCCAAAAACTGTTGGTTGAATATTTTGTCTATCAACATACTGGTAAACAAAATAGGTCTGATCAGCCAAAGTAGGAAGATTAGTCATCCAAATTGTAATTTTATTACATCAGAAGGAGACTGCTCTTTCCTCTCATCAAGGGGAGGTTCCCTATGGATATGTTTTATATATGTATAAATAGAAAATAATACTCAAGGATAGGACAAACCATCCATCTCTCTTTATTCAGAGATGATGTGTACAAAACAAAGGAAAAACTCAAGGGAAATGATAGATAACACTCCTCTTCTTTCAGAAGAACTATTCAGCCAGCCACAAGAATACTATTGGAAATAAAAGCAGAATGTAACTGAGGGCATAATAACCAACAAATCGAGACACAACACAAAGTCTCCACCTAAAATGCTTAAGAGTAATATATTAAGGACAATGAGAGCACAAAGTCTTTTCAAATTCCTTTACACAACAATGAAATTAAAACACACTGAAGGTAGCTATGGGGGCACAAAGTCTCTCCATAGTTGATTCTTTAGGACACCTTCCTGACTAATTTTACTAATCTTGCTTATTAAATTAATGGAATAGAAAATATATCAAGGAAAAAGACATAAGAATAGTTTCCTCAACAACAAAGATATCACAGCACAAAGTTTGAAAAAGTCCCTTGCTTTCTTATTCTAGTAACAAAATATGATCAACAGACTGAGCACAAAGTCTCAATGATGCCTCTCAATTTGGGTAGAGTTTCATTCAGATTGTCAAAAAAGAGATCCTTATTACAATAGAAGAGAGTCCCTTATATAGCCTCTTTAAGAAGGACTCAGGAATAGTAATACATCATGATGCATTGGGAAATGTTATGAAGATAGGCTAAAACTTTGGGGCATTTTTCCCATTTGATCTTCTCAATGTAGATAAACAAGTCATGCAATTGAAAGATTGCAACTTTTAATGTCCACCTGGCGGTCTGATCTTGTCTTCATCATTCCTCCTTTTCTAGTTAATTGAATCGAGTCCTAGATTCATTCATTGTTCTATCTTTCTCACTTTCTACTAGTCTTGATCTTGAATCTTGGGAATGCATTTGGGTCTGTAAATCCAAAGGATCAACGGCTATTTCATGGGATTTAAAATTGATGTTTACATGTCCGTCAATGTGATCTCAACAGCTAGTTCACTATCTTGAATTCGATGTCTTTGGGTGTGTCACCCCTTGTTCCTCTTTTGACTTTTGGCTTTGCCCTTTTGGGCCTTAAGAAATGATCCTTGAATGGGTCAAAAAGAGCCCTTTACTTTGGCCACTAAGAGTCCCCTGCAAGGGCACCTGCCCTTCAGGGTCCTTCGGTAGCCCTTTCAATTTAAGTCTCTCACAAACTATCCTTCGGGTAAATTCTCGGGTGTTTTCCCCCATGGGTAATTCCTGTGGACATTT
>JARHVA010005501.1:0-142500 GCA_037957365.1 Torreya grandis | reverse complement strand
AAAGTTTACGTTGGCAATCAAAATTGAATAATAATTACCTTATGTTTTTAATTCAAACTAAGTACTATTTGAGTTAAACTAATAACCTTATATCATATTTAGAATGTCATTTAGTTTGAAACTCAAATATCTTATTACAAGTATGAACATTAGTGACATGAAGTACATCTTATCATAGATTAGCAAACTATTTCATGTTAGTAGATTGTCAAAATAATATTAAATGAATTCAATATTATAATATCATCCATGAAACCAAGAATCCTACAAAAGATATTACATCTTATTAAATAGTTTTATGATTACCTTCAAATATAGTAAATTGAATAATCCATCTTAATAATATATCCTCATCAATCATTTATAAAGATGAAAAAGTTGAGATTATAGGGTCATTAGAAATGTTTCATTTATTGAGAATGGACATTAAATGGAAAAAATGTTTAATTGTCGTAACTTGTAGTCATGTTGATGAATGAGTCATTAAATCAATCTAAAAATAAAATATTACTCTAATTTCACTAATACAATATTGGTAGCTTAAATGTATGATTAATATGTGAGTTAATTTGTATCCAGATTAGCCTATTTATACCAAAATTGACTATGTAAACAAGTCGATGACTCACATGGGTGGTATGGGACACTCATGTAAAACATCATCTCATAATTAAATTCTTAATCAAATAAACAATTAGTAATAGGGATTATCAAGACCTAGTAACTATGATATGTCTAGGTCGAGGAGACCTTGAATAAGAGTAGTGAATGCAAGATGTGTGGTCTAAGAGATGGGAGGTTGTCCTAGTTAGAAACACATAGTAGCTCAGTTATCTAATGAGTTAATATTCAACAAGAGGTACTTGGTGAATCGGAAAACATACGGCCATAAGTAGTGTATATGGGTAGTATACATTGGGAATATTTTAATGCCAGTCTCGGTTCACAGTCACACTTGTAATAAGCTAGGTGGAGTATCCATGGTCTTGGAAAATGATCTCTTTCTCATTTTTTGGACTCTTATCTATCCTACTCATGAAAGGTAGGGCCACTCTCATTGGATGAGAGGTGTGCATGGGATTTAAAAGGCTTTGTGGTTAGAGTAATAGCCCTCTATGATATTCTCCCTGTGTACATCAATTTGGTCTACTGTGGATCTATGATAAAACCTCTACTTACTCAGTTAGTAAAGTATCAAATGTTAAACAAAGATGATTATTTTAATTATTGATGTATATTGTTAAAGTGTGATTGTTAAAATTGTAAAATAATAAGGGTATTTAATCAGTCCTAGTTGTATAGTAGTTGCAATCAAATTTAGATCATATATAAATGATTTAAAATGCCATTAATTTGAAATGATAATTGGACATTCAAGTTAAGTAAGAAATATATTTTGTTATTGTAATGTATAGTTAAATATCACATTTTATTGTGATAGTGAATGAGTGAAATTGATAGAATAAAATTATTTAAATATGTCTTTATCTTAACTCCTTATATTTGAGATGTTAATATTATGATGTAAATTACATTTAGTTTTTGTTAAGTGTATGGCATGTGAGTAATGAATGAAAAACAAATTGTAACACACTTTTTTATTTATGCAAGCTATTTATCCTTGATTTTAAGAGCATACAATTAGTTATGGTATAATGTTTATGAAGTAGATTTATAAGCTAAATTGATCACTATGAGTTGTTCCTCTAATACTCAATACAGTCCTAAATGTATGTATGGTTTAGTTTACGTGATATAACCTTTGATTAGATGGTTAATCTATTATAAAAAAATTAGTTTAATAATACCTCAAAAGGGATATCACATCGTGGTATTAGAGTGTAGCTTTAGCACTCGATCCTAATGGGCTTGCTACATTTGTAAGTTTCAATTCTTTGATCTTACTAGGTTACTATGGCCCAAACATGTAACAATGAGGGAAGTGTTCAAAATGGAGAAGAAATTCAACCTAAGCTTGAATAGATATTGGTTATAGTATTTTTTACTCAAGAGAGGATGGGTATTCTAGAATAACAAGTACATGACCTTACTCACAGAGAAGGTCATGAAGAAAACCTAGGAAATAAAATCAATGATGAATATGACCAAAACATAATTTAAAAAAATAGTAAATCCTTAATGGGAATATTCACAATGAGCCCCCACCAAAGCAAGCTAAATTTTAAATTTAGTTAGCAAGAGACCTAATGCGGATAGCCCCACCTAAGTACAATGAGATAGTACTTGGAGATGGAGCATAAAATTGGATTATTGAAATGGAGAAGTATTTTAAACTTCCAAACTCTTTGGAGGAAACCAAAGCTATTTGGGGAGCCTACCATCTCTTAAGTAAAGCATCAACTTGGTGGGAAAACTTGAAGGTTGAAAGAAAATTGTCTACAAAAACCACCACTTGGGAATAATTTGTGTCCTAATTTTAAAAAATATGGTTTCCATAGTTGTAATTTGATAGAAATATGATAGAGTTTTAGAATCTCTAACAAGGAAATATTTCAGTCACTACTTATTTATAAAAACTCACCTGACTCCTAAAATATGTACCATAGTATCAGGGTGATGAGGTTTCAAATTAGAAAGTTTATTTTGGGTTTGAACCCTCATATCAAAAATGGCATTGACCTCCATGAACCCAGTAATATGGATGAAGTTTTTGAGAAAGGTATTAAACATGAGTAGAAACTGAAGATCTTCGCATCAACTAAAAAGGAATTTTATAACAAAGGGAAGCAATTTTAGCATAAAAACTCCCCTCCCTTCAAGAAGATGTTTTGGAAAGGCAATAAAAATGGTGGGAATAGAAACATAGGTTTTGGGAATGGTTCCAAGTTTGGGAATTTATAAAAATCCAAGAATGGATATAAGGGATGAAATGGTAATAGCAATAACAACAACAATAATTTCAATAGTGGAAAGTTTAGTGGAGAAGGAAAAACCCAAGAGAAGAAAGGACCAGCGGGTGGGTGCTTTAATTATGGAGGTGATCATTATGCCAACTAAAGTCCTCACCAATATAATGATGTTTAATCTAAGACACCCCTTCCAATCCAACAACAAGTGTTTCAATAGGATTCACGTAGTGGTAGATAATTGCTAGGCAGATTTTCAAGTGACACCAATAGAGGTAGCAGGAAAAAATTTTGGTTGCCTTGTTACTATGCTTATTGATAGAGGAACATCCAAGTGTTTTATAGCTCTTGAAATTATTAAAAAGATAAATAAAAAAGTTGGTTTTATGTTTAATTCTTGGTCAGTACAGTATTTAAATTGAATAGTGAAAAATGTAGAACAATGTCTATTTGAAGCTGAGTTAGTGCTTTAAGGATTCGTTTCTATAATATACCTATATGTGTCCCCCCTAAGATCATATGATGTGCCACTTGGAGTAAAATAGTTGTGGAAGCATCAAGATAAAGTTGATTGCCTTGTTAAAATAATATCATGCCTAGATAAAGGATATTCTAGATTTGTGCAAGGAGTTAAACATGATGTTACTCTAAGGCAAATTTTTGTAATGCAGTTGAAGAAGGCCAAATGAATAGGGTGTATTCTTTTTGTAGTATAAATTGATGAAGTGGAAGAGGTAAAATAACCCATGATATAAGATTATCCTTTTGTATGTGATTTTAGTGATGTTTTTCCTGATCATCTACTAGGGCTTCCACCTAAGAAAGAATTTGATTTCTCCATTCAATTTCATCCTTGGTTTAGAGCCCAATTCAAAATGCCATTATTGAATGATGACAATTGAGTTGTTTGAATTGAAGTCTCAATTATAGTAATTGTTAGCTAAGGGCCTTATCGGTCTAAGTGTATCTCTATGGGGTGATCCAATGGTTTTTATTAAAAAGTAGGATGGCACCCTTAGGATTTGTATTGACTATTGGATGATCAATAAATCAACATTGAAGAATATATATCCTTTACCATGAATTTATGAGTTCTTTGATCAAATGAGAGTGGCAATAGTGTTTTCTAAAATAGATTTGAGATCAGATTATCATCAGTTGAGGATTCAAAAAGGAGACATTCCAAAAACTGCTTTTAGGGCTTGTTATGGGCATTACGAGTTCACAGTTCTTCCTTTTAGACTTACAAATGCTCCTGTGACATTTATGAACCTAATGAATAACATATTTAAGGACTATTTATATAACTTTGTTTTGGTATTTTTAGATGAAATTTTGATTTATTCAAAATATGAAGAGGAACATGCTCAACATTTGTAGTTAGTGATGAAACAATTAAGATATCATAAACTTTATGGAAGGCTATTTAAGTGGGTGTTTTTCCATAAGAGAGTGCATTACTTAGGACCCATCATTTCAGATGAAGTTATTCTAGTTGACCCTGTAAATATTCGACCCATCATGGATTGGCCATCTCCTAAGAATGTTCATGAAGCTTGCAATTTCATGGGATTAGTCGGATATTATATAAAGTTTGTGAAAGGGTTTTACAAGATAGAAAACCCAATCACTTCATTATAAAACAAGAAACAAAAGTTCATCTAGACAAACAAGTGTGAGCAAGATTTTCAACTCTTGAAAAAGAAGTTAACATGTACACCTGTGCTAAAGGTTCCAAACATAAATGGCAAATTTATAGTGATTATATATGTATCTAAAGAAGCATTTGGGGGTGTGTTGATGCAATATGACCATGTCATGGCCTATAAATCTAGAAAACTCCAGCCATATGAGTTAAATTATAAATCCCATGACTTAGAGCTAGTAGTTATTGTTCATGTGCTATTTATGTGGTGACATTTTCTATTAGGAAAACCATTTGAGATTTAGAATAGATAACATGGGTTTGAAATATATTTTTACTCAACCTAACCTTAACACATGACAAAGGCATTGGTTATAATTTTCCCGTGAGTATGATTTTGGTATAGAATATATTAAGGGCAAGGAAAATAGAGTAACATATGTCCTTAGTCAAAGGAGATATATATCTACCATGGCAATAGTTAGGAAAATATTTTGTGAGAAAATATTGAGTCAACTATCATCAAATGAGTTCTATAAGTATGTCAATACTAATTTAGATTTTGATAGTCATGATCATAGATATGAGGGCTATCAAATCAAATCTTAGGGATTCCTTAGATTCATGGGTAGGATTTATGTACTAGACCTTGGTGGCTTGTGAAAAATAGTATTTAAGAATGCACATAGTGATCCTTACTTAGGTCTCCTAGGGGTGCCTAAGATGTTAGCTCATCTCAAAAACTTGTATTTTTGGCTAGGTCTCAATAGAGACGCTACTAATTTTGTGATGAGATGTTTGGAGTGCCAATGCATCTAGTAGGTTTGTTATATCCCCATGAGCCTTCCAAATGGAAATGGAAGGTTATCAATATGGATTTTATGTAAATACTTCCCTTATCAAAGAAAAAACATGATGTAATCTTGGTTGTACTAGACAAAATCACCAAGGTTGCAACCTTTATTCCAAGAAATATCGTAGATGGATCTCTAGTGTTAGTAAAAAGGCTTGTGCAAGAATTTTTTAGATTACATGGAATACCTGAAAAGATCATTTTAGATCGAGATACTTACATGACTTCAAGGTTTTAGTAGACCTTGCATGTAGCTCTAGGAATAAAATTAAATTTTAGTTCTTCCTATCACCTTGAGACTGATGGACAAACAAAAAAGGTCAATCAAGTTCTAGAAGTTATATCGTGTATGTATTTTATAGATCAATAATATAAGTGGGAGGAGTACTTGTCTTTAGTATAGTTTGGATCAAGTTCACATCATTCGACTCTTGACATGGCTCCTTTTGAGTCACTTAATGGTAGGAAGTGTCATACACACCTTAGTTGGGATAATCCAGGTGATAGAGTTGTGATTGGCCCATACATACTCAAAGATATAGAGGAACATGTCAAGCTGATTTGAAAAAGACTTTTCAACTATAAAGACAATCAAAAGAGTTATACTGATAAGAAGAGGACTCCTAAACTTTTTAAGTAGGAGATAAAGTTTTTTTTAGGGTAAAACCACAAAAAAATTCTATCAAGTCTGGAAAATCTTCCAAATAAGAACCAAGATATGTAGGACCCTTTGATGTACTTAAGGTTTTTAACCCATTTGCCTATAGAATTGCACTATCACCAGCATTTGTTCGACTTCATAATGTTTTTCATGTTTCATTATTGAAACATTATCATCCAAATACATCTCATGTTATTGATTGGAAAACCTTATAGGTACAAAATCTAGGAGTGGTTCTGGTAGAGCCCCTATGGATTATTGATACTTTTAAATTGATTTTAAGAAACATGGAAGTTCCTGGTACATGTTTTAGTGGGACCAATATTCTGAGGAAAGTGCAACATGTGAAGACTATGATGAAGTCTACAAATGTTTTCCACATAAATTTACTTATTTACTTATATTTTAGTAGACATTGCATCGATGTCTTTTCAAAAGGGAGGAGGATGTCATATATTCTTTTTAGATGCATGTAATAATTTACTTATGCGTGTCAATGTGGTGTGCAACATAAACTTAACTAGATAAACTTTTGATATTTATCTAGTATTGAATACTGCAATCATTATGAAACTAAACGACTACATTTTAAAGATGTTTATTATTATGCATTATACTGTTATGAGACCTAGAATGATTAATGATGTGCACATGGTCTAATGTAAAATTTGGTATTGAGTTGTGCAAGGAAATAAAACATACTTTTAATTAACACAAGGATGTGCTAATGCCTTAACATTACATTATTGGTTAGTATATATAAATATTTAAATTTATTAACTATTAACGGGTCTCATCTTAGTGTGTGTTTGTAGCATAGGTTACTCTGGCCCTATTGAGAGAGAGGGTATCATCGAGGAGAGTTGAAATAGATAAGGTGTTATAAAAATAGAAAGATGATGTGTTGATGAAGCGAACTGAGCATGCTATAGGGATTCCATAGATGGGTTGGTTGTAGTACTTACCTCTTGATCAACCCTCTTTTGGTATGCTAATGTATTAAGATAAATTAAATATGACTACCCTTTCTATAGAAATTGAAGGCCTCCAACTTAGCTTGGGACATGCAAGGCTGGCTAGGAGGCATTAAATGATTTTAGTTAAAAATATTTTACTACATGGTATAAAAAGAAATATTATAAAAATAATTTTAAAAATCTAATTCTTTTTTAAATCAAATATTTAATTTTAAGCTAATACCCGATCGTTTAGGGACAAAAATAAATGTGGTATTAAACTCAACATTGACTAAAATGAATATTTTATCCTATTACCATCTCCCCTCACCCATTATCTAATATGGTGGAATAGTGAATTGGATGAAGTAAATAGTGAAGTTGGGTGAAAAAAAAAATGCTTGAATCTATTTATTGGCTTGGGGAATGTTGAGCAAGGAAGGAAAAAGAGGGGTGGTTTAATAGAGGAAAGGAGAAAAGTGTAGCAAAGGAGGATAACTAGAAGATTGAAGGAGGGATATGTGTTCATAATTATTCTTTGGCTAATCAGGTTAGTAGATTTGCTAAAATGACGATAGCGCTAGTTTCAAATCTATTTTATCAAATTAAAACTAGAATGGCTGGAATAACCAATAGGATATATGATTAAACTCAGACCTTCCTCTTACCCTTGCTCAACCCATTATCTCATTGTTGCATAGTCCATTTGTTTTTCATTTGAATCTAGATTGTACCTTAAAGACTATTTACATCTAAATGACCATGAAATGAAGTTTATTCCTTTGATATGATAGTATGATGTCCTTTTCCTTTGTTTATGATTTGGTAAAGCATTTAAAAATTGAATAAAAGGAAGCATTTAAACACATGTAGTTTATAAGTTCTAGATGTGTCTTTTACATGGATTTTATCTACTCATTAACTAGTTATAGCATCACATTTATTGCACTCATAATATTCTAAACATTCTTTTTATCTATTTCTTATTGATTACTGCACAAGCATCCCATATCCATGCATAGGTAGTGCCTCAATTTTTCCAAGTGCTTTATTGGAGTTGCAAGTTGAGAATGGCATCCTA
The DNA here is from genome assembly GCA_037957365.1 of Torreya grandis. NCBI lineage: Eukaryota > Viridiplantae > Streptophyta > Pinopsida > Cupressales > Taxaceae > Torreya > Torreya grandis. Next base: position 134,437 of record JARHVA010005501.1, on the reverse strand, counting down.
TTTTTTTATTCATCATGAATTGCATTTATTTTCCCCAGACAACTTCAATCCAATAGACCAGTTATGGTGTCTCCTTCTCAACATTAGATAATATGAAAATCAACTTTCAATTTCATACAACTTGATATATAGTGGCATCATATATCTCTAGCATGCTTTGTTTAATGTCATATTATTTATATCCATATCTATGGCATTTTACCTCAAAAGATTTAATTATTTTCTATTTGTTTTGCATTGGAGTTAAAGCTTTACCCTCTTTGGTATTTGGAGGTTCATATAATAGTAGTAGTAGTAGTAGTAGTAGTAGTAGTAGTAGTAGTAGTAGTAGTAGTAGTAGTAGTAGTAGTAGTAGTAGTAGTAGTAGTAGTAGTAGTAGTAGTAGTAGTAGTAATAATAATAATAATAATAATAATAATAATAATAATAATAATAATAATAATAATAATAATAATAATAATAATAATAATAAGAAGAAGAAGAAGAAGAAGAAACTATGTATTAAACTTTACATTGACACAACCAAATTGAAACACTTATTTTAAATCATTATGTAAATATGAAATAATTTAAAAATATAATATTTTTGAGTAGAGTATATTTAGTTAAATGATTATAATGTCTTGTTCCCCACATAGTAGTTATTTATTATTCAAAAGAGACTTAATGGCATTTTTCGTGATTACCTTCTAATATAGTAAATTGAACAACTCATCTTAATAATATATCCTCTTCTATCATTTATAAGGATGATTAAGTTGAGATTATAGGGTCATTAGAAATGTTTCATTTATTCAAAATGAACACTAAATGTAAAAATGTTTAATTATTGCAACTTGTAGTCATGTTGATGAATGAGTCACTAAATCAATCTAAATAGAAAATATTACTCTAATTTCACTTATACAGTATTGGCAGCTTAAATGTAGGATTAATATGTGAGTTAACTTGTATCTGGATCAACCTATTTATACCAAAATTGACAATGTAATCATGTCTATGACTCACATGGGTGGTATGAGACACTCATGTAAATCATTGCCTCATAAGTATATTCTTAATAAAATAAATAACTGGTAATAGGGATTATGTAGACCTAGTAACTATGAGATGCCTAGGTTGGGAAGACCTTGGATAAGAGTAGTGAACTCCAGATGTGTGGTCTAAGATATGGGAGGGTATCCTAGTTAGACACACATAGTAACTTATTTATCTAATGAGTTATGATTCAATAAGGGGTACTTGATGAATTGAAAAACTTATGGTTGTAAGTAGTGTATACAGGTAGTATACATTAAGAATATTTTAATTATAGCTTAGTTCAGTGTAACACTCATAATAAGATGCATGGAGTAGGCAAACTATTGGAAAATGATCTCTTTCTCAGTTTTTGGACTTTTATCTATCCTACTCGTGAAGGGTAGGGCCACTCTTAGTGGATGAGAAACATGTGGGGGTTCTAAAAGGCTATGTGGTTGGAGGAATATCCCTCTTTGATATTCTCCATCTCTACATCAATTTGGTCTATTGAAAATCTATAATAACTCCTCTACTTACTTATTTGGAAAAGGATCAAATGTTAAACAAAGATGAATATGGTAATTACTAATGTACACTATTGAAGTAATAACGACATTTGGTCACTCCTAGTTGTATAGTAGTTGCAATCAAATTGAAACCATATATGTAGGATTTATAATGTTTTTAATTTGAAATGAAAATTGGATGTTTAAGTTACTAAAGAAATATATTCTATTATATTAACGTATAGTTAAATATCACATTTGATTGTGATAGTGAATTAGTGAAAATAATAGAATAAAATTGTTTAAGTAATTCTTTATCCTAACTACTTATGTTTTATATGTTTATATTATGATGTAAATTACATTTTGTTTCTCTTAAGTGTATGGCATGTGAGTAATAAATGCAAAACAAACTGTAGCACACATTTTTCTTTATGCAAGTTCTTTATCCTTGATTTTAAGAGCATACATTTAGTTATGGTGTAATGTTTATGAAGTAGATTTATAAGCTAAATCGATCACTATGATTTGTTCCTCAAATGATCAATAGAATCATAAATGTATGTATGGTTTATTTTACATGATATAACCATCGATTAGATATTTTATCTATTATTAAAAAAAGACAAGTTTAACTATACCCTAAATGGGATGTCACAGTCTTAGTCTAGTCATCTCCAGCCGTCATTAGTCATAGCCCCATCACTTACATATCATAATCACATCTTATCTTGTCATCCTAAGTCTATCCCATTCATACTCAATCATTTATCTTGACCTTGCCTTCATCACCCATATAGTCTAACCGCATCCTATCTCATCCTAGTTGGCTCTTTAGGTCACATATGTGTCCAAACCATCCACATCATTAGCCCTCATCACTTCATAATCACCTATCATCATACTTGTCCTTGTCTCATTATCCTAATAACCTTCATCAAATAATCATATCCTCTCTCATCTTGAATAAATTGGTCTAAGGTTTTGAGCTAGTACTTTTATCCTTCTATATCATCCTAATACACTATCACCCATCCTATTGGCCAGGTCTCATACGCTAGTGGGTATTTTGCTAACAATTTATCATTTTATCAGTCTCAATCTAGAAAACTTATCAATCATCAATCTAACCATCTCTAGTCCAATCAACTTTCCTATTTTTCACTAGCACCCATCACATCATCCTCTTGCTAGTTTGAATATAGGCACCCATCAAATCCTCAATCCTTTTACTAGCTTGAAAACTAGACATTATTGATAGGTCATCAACACGTATTTCAATATAGGTCTAAAATCTGATCCTAGTCTTTAATCCATCTATCCTCATCATCACTTGTCATACTAGCTCGATCATCGAACCTAGTTTATCAACCCACACATTGGCCCTCTTTATTATCCATCATATTTAATCCATCACTATTAAACTAGACCCCACCTTCATCAACCAATACATATCTACCAACAAGGATGATATCTTCTTGTGGCGTATTATGATGGGTTTTCCACTTCTTGAAGGGTTTGATCCCCTTCAACTCATTACACCCCCTGTCTAAACCCATTCATGTGAATCCTGTACAAATCCTCAATCCACTAGTCATAACCCACTATCTACTCCTTATTACAATAGCAAAGGTAATCTATTATTGGGCACCTCATCTACTATTAATCCTTTCACCCAGTCACATCAACAACCATCTGATCTAAAATCCAATGCTTATACATATAAGTCACAAAGAAAAGTGGGTCCTTATTCTCCCTTTCCTATGTCCTTGGAAGCCCTTTAAAAATAACTAGTCACCACCAACATGATGGTCTATCCACCTATCTAACATCTTGATCCCACTAAGCCTAAAACTTCTTGGTATAAATCCAACCAATATTGTTTGTATCAACAAACCTGGGGGCATACTATTAATCAATGTTGACCTTTCCAAGATTATGCCCAAGACCTCATCAAACATGGTGACATAGAGATTGAGGATGAATTGGATGATTTGAAATCTCTAGGTGAACAAGAAAAGGAATCTTGAGATTCCATTCTCAATCATGATCAATCACTTCCCCTTGCAAGACAAGGTCAAGACACCATTCCTATCCTCCATGATCCCCCCATCTTTGACAAATCCTCCATCAAAACCAAGTCTATTCCCCATAAATATCTCCCTTATAAACCCTTACATAACCCTTTTGAGTTGATCATTTCTCCACCATCTCCTTCTCACCCATCACATCACATCCCCCATGATGAGAGGCCAATTAAGGACAATAAATATTCCTAAAAACATTGTGTCTTATACATTAGAGTTAGCATCAAAGTCAACACCAATTTTATCTACATCAAGATCATGTTCAACACCAATATCCAAATCAGAGTCCTCATTAGAAACATCATCCCTCGTCAATGCTACAATAGATGATAAGTATGCCTTCCATTTTGAAGATACCTCCAATTTGGATGACAATCCATCCCCAGGCATATCCTTAGATCCCAATCAAAATAATGAAGTCATAATAGAATTATTAAAAGAGTTATATATTCAAGATTTTGAAGGTGAATCTAATCCTACTTTGGATACTCATACTACAACTAGTCTTAGTGATTCTTTTGTTGATCTTGAGGATATTTTATCTAATGTTGAAACTAGGTCTCCTAGGAACCGCTATGAAGACTATGCTTCCCCATCATTAGTCATTGACCTCATCATATCATCTCCTTCAAAAAATTTAACAAATCCTCCTTCCATAGGGATGAATAGGAACATACATTATTGGACACTTATTCAAGCAATATAATGAATGCCAAAAATATAAATTTCAAAGACCATATTCCAGAAGTCATACATGATAATAAAATTCTCTTTAATCCCCTAAGTCAGAAACATAAAATGTTAAATAATTAGCCTAATCTAGAAGTGCCTTCACCTACTAAAGCCCAAAATTAGGCACTAGGGGACTATCAAAGTTGAAATGATCATTATATATCAATTCAAACTCAATATCCTTTGGTGAAGCCAAAATCTAGAACTAGAGGGCAGTCGAAGTCAAAACCAATCAACAAATCAAAAAAATGTCAAAAGTAATATCGAAATGGCCAATAATCTATCAAAGTATCAGATCAAAGATGCTTGACAATGTCAAAGTGTGTTTGATCTCTTAAAATATTTTTTTAATTGGTACTAATCTAATAAAGAATTTCCAACATCTCTAAGGATGTATGTGATTGCTAGTCCTAATCCTCTATCACCCATCACATTGTCCTATCACAATCTTATCATTTATTATAGTCCTCATCATTCATCATCCATTATAGCATCCAATTAGAATCCTATCATCCATTTAAGTCCCATACCTCCCCATCAAGATCTAATTGAATCCATATCTCCCATCACCTTCTCAAGAAACATCATCTCTTGTAGGGGTGACATAGACACCTAGTCTAGATATCTAAAGGGGTCATCATCAAGAATCAATGTAGTCACATGGACACCAATACATCTAAAATTAGTAATGATATGATCTTGATAGAATTAACATAGTCACATGGACACCAAAACATTCATCTAGATAGTATCAGCAATCTTGCATCTCACCCTTGTCTAATAAATCAAGATGCCCAAAAAATCAACAAAGTGATTTAAAAACATTCATCCAATGGTGAAAACCAGTCTTTTGGCACCTTGGGCAAGTACCATGATGAAAATTGATTTTCAACATCATGGTAAAATAATTTATTATCTAAATTATACCTCAACACTTGGGGGCACAATCCATCCTTTTTAGCCATCAAATCCATCCCTCATCACATCCCTTATCAACCTTGTCAATCACCAATCCATCATTTGCCGTCATATCATCCTATCTCTCATTCCATATTGTCTTGACCTTCAAAAATAAGTGGAAGGTGCCTTGAGAAGTGTTTCTAAACCATCTTTACATATCCTCCAATGGACACTCAGGAAACTAAAACATATGGTTCCTTCATGATGTGGTCATTGGCAATCCATAGTCCCTTCTTCCTTGGTCCTCATCCCCTTTTCTGCATCACCGTCATCCCTTTCTCAACTCATCCATCATTCTATCCATCCTCATCCTAGCTGTTAGGCTTGGCATTCCCTTTGCTAGTAAGCCCATTTGTATAGTATACATACATATTCTAAAAATTCCTAAAAATTAAAATATTCTAAAAACACTACAAATCATAAAACTTGAAAAAACATAAAATAGCCTATGGTGTCTTATCTTATGCCTAATCTCATAGTATCATCCATCCCCATTACATCATAACACTCACCTTACCATCCTCAAAACCACGTCCAATACCTATCCCATATATCTGATTATACCTATCCCCATCCCCAATGAACATCCAATATCCATTTCCAATTTGCCCATTGCTCATCCTTGACTACTATATTTAGTCTTGGAACCAAGTCCTAGTGGTACCCATCCTTACATGTTTCCATCATCATCCATTTTGACTATATATTATCAACATACATAGTCTCATCAAGATTCTAATATAACACCCATCTTTTCCTTATCAGTGCCTTTTCATATCTATCACCCATCTAATCCCTATTTTGATAGTATAAATAGTATCTGATCCCATCACTTCATTATCATTGCCTCTTGATACCTAGCACCCATCCAATAATTATTTTGGTAGTATGAAAGGTATATGATCCCATAATTTCCTACTCTTCTTGCTATATTGAACCCTTGTAAGGCTTTGTCTATTACTAACACTTGGTCACCTTACACATCAATTTTCCAAATCACCTCCCTTGACCACTTTTTGATTCAATTTCAAGACCAAATACCATACACACCCCATCACTTCATCCATCCTTCTATCCTAAACTAGGAGCAACATCTAATATATATTGATCTTAATCATAATCTAGGTTCCCAAATCCATATCCACATCTATATCCTTATCCATGTCTTAATCCTAATCATCATCATTGGTTTATCCATGTTTATCCTAAGTCCACAATCACATCATGATCATCCTAGTCCATCCCATCACACAATCAATCATCCTATCATTAGACAAGATGTTGTGGCATTGCATGTAGATATTTATGTGTATTGTTTGTCTATTTTGTTTGGCTTGTTTGCATGTCTTATAATCTTTATTGGATCATGTCTCTTTTTGACTATTAGGAAATGAACAAAGATGTTAAGAAGTCACGAAATCTATAATAATCCTTATAAGTTCCCTCATTGATGTAAACATTACTATTTACCCATGCTCTTTAGCACAACATCCTCTTGGTCAAGCTTATATCATGGGGTATACTACTAAGTTCCATATTTAATGGATTAATTAGACTATGATGAGCTTGATGACAGTTGTGATGGATTGATCTTCTCCACCCTCATCATTAATCTAATCATATAACCATCCTCCTTCCCATCACTAATATAATCATCTCCATCGATTCAATTAACATCCAATATTTTAATCCTCCTCATCATCTAAGTCACATCCTTAAATCATTAACATCACCCTATAATCACTAATCATAGTCATCATCATCATCATCATCATCATCATCATCATCATCATCATCATCATCATCATCATCATCATCATCATCATCATCATCATCATCATCATCATCATCTACTCAATCATCGGCGTTTATATTCTAACTAGAACTACATCAGCCTGAGGTCTTTTTAGATAATGTAAAAAACACTTGGCCACTTTTAGTGCCCAAGGATAACTTAGTAACTATCTCCTCTTTCCTCATCATTCATCATCACACAATTCTCAAGTGTCATCTCAGTCAAATCCTTGAGCTATGATATCAATATTTAATCAATGCCCATCCCCATAATCATCTCTTTAATATTTTCATCAATCGCCTACACCTATTGATTGGGCTTGAAAAATCACAACATCCATATTTTCTACCATCAATCCTTGATTAGTCAATTTATCCTTCCCCTTGCATGTGTCCTTGCTAGGGGAATCATTGTTATTAATCACATTATGGCTCATTGATTTGATGCAATGTAGTCCAATTCTTTTCCCCTGAATTTTGGTCACTCAATCATATAGATTATTCTCTATCATCCCTTATATTATATTCATTGCTTTAGCTTTGAGCAACACCCATCATTAATCTCATCAAATCCTTGTTTATCCTAGTCTATAGCTCTCCCATGCATGTGTCCTTGCTTGGGATACATCTAAAGATTGTGGACTTTTAATCTTATTATCATCATATTATGGTTGATTCCCCCTTGGGATGTGTCGACAACCATGATTTAGTCATATTTATTCCCTGTGCATGTGTCTTTTCTAAGGGTATCATCAATATGTAGCTCATTGCTTAAGTTGATTTCATCTTCTTTATCATCTATCTCCACATCTCTCATTCTATTCCCTTATCTATTCATCGCATTCCACCCCTTATTTCCTCTTTTGAGTGGCCATCCATCTCATTATTCATCATATGTCCCCTCAAGGGGGCATCATATCCACTAATATCATTTACTAACATTCATCCATGACATGGTTTTTATTTGAAAGACTACTACTACTTCCATTTTGCTTTACTTACAATGTCATTTCAAAGAGGGAAAAAATATATGCATCTAACTTCACTCACTTCATGAAATATCATTAATATCACTATTAGTCGATATTAATTATGTTTATCTAATTTATCCACTGTAATCCCATCTTAATATCCCCTTACTAATCATTTATCTAATATCCCCCTTTTTAATCATTCACTAACCTTATTATATCCCACTTCATCATTAATTCTTGTAAAACATCCCTTAATCATATCCTAATCTATCTTATTCATTATTTAAAAAATTTAAATTCTCATGACCCACCTAACCATGTACTAAGCCTATTCTTAAACTCTCCTACACCCCTAGTCCCTAGTTATCCACCTGATCCCTATCTAATCCCCCATCTAATCATTATTAACCCCTACGAAGGATTATATAACTCTCCAAATCTAGAACTCTCTCTAATCTCACCTCTCTTTTTTAAAAGCCTCTAAATCTAGAGGCTTCCAAGAAATTTTAAATCCCTTTTAATCCTCAACCTTTGATCTCCTTCATCTAACTTCAAAACATTACCGTTGATCCTTCCCTTCTATTTAAACAAATTCCATTCCTCCATGGAAGACCATCTTATGAACACATAATCAATCCATGTCCAATTAGTCATTGAGTCATCTGATCCTTCATCAACAATCCTTGAATCATGCCACCATAATGTCTAATCTATGTGTAAGGTAAATTTAATCCTTTCATTTTGCATTCGTTTAATCATGGTGTAGATCATTTAGCTTTAGGATCATAGTCTAGGTTTTAAATTATCTCCATCCATTTGCATTCTAGTTCTAATGGATCTATACTTTACCAAATAGTTTGATGTTTGAGTGATTAAATTGCATTGTTTAACCCATAGAGCTCAAATTTCACCCTACACAAAGGGCCCCAAGCTAGATAGTGTGAGTTGCAGATTGAAGCAAAAACCCATAAATTTTGAATTCTTGCATGCATAATAATTTTATTTGAGCAAAATGATGACATTATTTCTTGACCTTATACTTACAAGTCAGATCAATGAGTCCTCTAACATTCTAAGAATAAACTAGCATTAGGAATCCTCCAAGTTCATATCATTTCTATCAGCGAGTTCTGAAAGGGCTGCAAATTGATTGAAATTTGAGCTTGGAAGGACAAAGTCTCCAATCTTGAAAGGTTATCTTTTGTTTGGCACATAATCCTCATCTATAGAGTGAGAGGGATTATGTAAACGATGCAAAATAGCCTTAAAGTTGAGGGCTACAAATACCTTATCTAAATCCAAATCATTCACCCCTAAAGGGGTTTCTGACAAAGGAGTCGTAAGAGAGAGAGATGGGGAAGACATAAATTGGGTGACCACTTGTGGGAACTAGAAAATGGGAGGTCAGGGTTTAACTTGTGAAGACATGGAGGCTTTACCAGTAGAGGTTAAGGGGTCTCACCCCTTTGTGGGCCAGTATACAACTCGTTGGTGTCTAAAATTTCCACAAGAAACATTATTTTTCTTACTAGAAACTATTGTCCACCCATCAGAAGGTTAGGTTTTTGACATAGACCAACTTTTGTTTTGAGGGATCAAAGGAGTAAGGACCATTAAAAGACATTATCTAATCATATGGTCCAAAACTTGGCCTCAAAAACAAGTGTTTGATCTAGGTTAATATATAACACATGCTGAAAGAATTGATTATTGCCCACTTAACTATTGGTAGATTTTTTGAGATATTTGGCCACATCTATTTTGATATAGACTCTTTTCTGAAACCAAACTACATAAAACTTTTGTTGTTTATGGTAGATAAAATGACCCAGAAGCTTGATAAGTTGATCAACAAAATTCTATTAAAAAAAAGAAGCCTGGAAATTCTACTCATATTAAAATCTTAAATTTAACTTATTATTAGACTTAAAAATCTATATGACTATATTTTTAAATTTAAAGTACATTCATAATTGAAAATGTATCATGCAACTGTACACATGTAAATGCTATCTATTTATTTAGATATTATTATGAGAAAGAAAGAAAATAATTATCACTTGATCTACATAACTGCATGGTTGTTATTGGCTAATGCATAATTTTTTTAAACAACACCATTTATTATGCAGCTTGTGGGATAATAAGACCCTTATCTTTATTATTGTAAGAAAATAATAATAATTACATTATCTATATAACTACGTGGCTATTAGTTGATGCAGATTTTTGACAAACACCATCATTTACTACGTCAGAAGTGTACAATCAATTGGCTATAATCATGTTTCTCATGGGCTTCTGTCTAGGTCCCATCACACTTATTGGTTAAAAGTGACTCAAGACTCCCACCTCACTTATTGATTAAATGACCAAACCAATAAGTTTGTTTCTCGTGGGCTTCTGTCTAGGTCCTACCTCACTTATTGGTTAAAAGCAACTCAAGACTCCTAGAAAAGAGTAACAGGTTAAGAGGTGGAGAAGCATGGCAAAGGTTTAGATATCAGGTAAAGAGTGTGAGTTGGTAACATTTTATCATTTTCATAGGTTTAGAATTCTTGTGCTCTTCACTCGTAAATAAGGTAAAAATTGTTTGAAGAGCTAATTTGTATCATTTTAATAGGTTAAAAATTCATTAGCTTCTGACCTATTTTTTAAGTTTTAAGATGATGTTTATTTATTATAATAATTGTAGATTAAATAAATATATTTCATTATAATTTATTTTTAACAAATGTCAACAGAATTAGTTTTAAGATATATTTTATTTATTAAAATAATCACAGATTTAACCAATAAAAATCATTATAATTCATTGTTAAAGAATTACAGCAGAGTTAGTTTTAAAACACTAGTTGTTTATTAAAATATATATTTATTAAAATACTTTTAAATTTAGTAAATATAATTTACAATAATTTATTTGTATATATTTAAAACAAATGTGTGTGTGTGTGTGTGTGTGTGTGTGCGTGTGTGTGTGTGTGTGTGTGTGTGTGTGTGTGTGTGTGTGTGTGTGTGTGTGTGTGTGTGTGTGTGTGTGTGTGTGTGTGTGTGTGTGTGGAATACTATTTTAATATAATTATATATTTGAAAAATAAAATTTATAATAATGTCATATATTTTTATTATAAATAATTATTAAAAAAAATAAAAAATGTAATTATTTTGTATTAATTATTAGTGAATAATTACACTTAAGATGTGTATAGAATAATTTTATTATTTTTATTTATTTTTAATTAAACAAATTAGAATTCAGATGTGCACAACTTTAGAGTGAAATGTGTATATATTGAATCTCAAATATTATAATTATTATTTTATGTATATTATAATTAATTTATTAAACTTGTGTGAATTGGATGTGCTGGTGCTGATAATACAATTGTTGGTTGCAAAATGTATATCTCAAATTGATTCCTAATAAAATAGTGCAATTTTAATAAATAATTAAAAGAATTTCACACATAAGTTCTAAATGACACTTAAATGATCAAATTTTATGCCCAATTCCAACTAATAAATTGTTGTAATTTTGATTAACATTTTTTTATATTTGATTTAAGCATGGGGAGTTTGAGATTTGTTCAAATATTATGTTTGTTACTATTTCTATTCTATATAGGGGGATCCTCCTCCTCAAGAGACTATTTTGTGATAGGATATGACACTATAGACTTGGTCTTAGATGAAACACTTTTCTTAATTTATGAACAATGACCGAGTATGGTAAGGTTTACAGTGAAAATGACCTTGACCAGAAACAAGCATGGTTCTACATATTCAAAGACAATTTGCTTTATATTGATGCCCATAATAGAATAAATGAATCATATTATCTCAGCCTTAATGAGTTCTCAGATCTCACCAATGATGAATTCATCAGTATGTATGTTGGTACCTTGTTTCCTAATTATTTTGCAAAAACTAGCCTCTCTCTCAAGATACAGAGAATGACAACTTACCAGAATCCATAGATTAGAGGTAGAAAGGTGTTTTAACATGTGATAAGAACCAAGGCCAATGTGTTAAGAAAATTAACAATTATTTTAATAAGCTTATTTAATGAAAATTTTATTATGATTAAATGCATTTATTTTTCATTTTTCACAGGATATTGTTGGGCATTCTCAGTGATTGCAGCAATTGAAGGAATCAATCAAATTAAGATTGGGAATTTGATATCTTCTTCTGAGCAAGAAATATTGGACTATAACTATGCTAATAGGGGTTGTAATGGAGGTTGGATGACTACCACATTTGAATATATTAAGGGTAATGGTGGTGTTGACACAGAGACTACTTACCCTTACAACGCTAAAAAAAATGCTTGCAATAAAAATGTGATGTGCTACCAACCACTAGATTTTATTATTTCAGTCATGTTTACTTGGAGTTTGATGTTTTTTTTTATATATATTTGTTTAATGGCTCAAAATTCTACTCATTTGATATTCTTAAACTTTCTTTAGATTGTTTATGGGGTGTTATTTTTCTTAGAGTGAAAAAAATATTAACAAGTATTGATGTGATTTGATGAAAATGAAACCCAACATTTTTTGAGATTCAAGTTAAAAATTAATATAGACTACTCTCATTTTAAATTCTATTTAGAAACATGTTTTTCTAAAAACTTTGATTTAAAAATTAAATATTCTAAGTTGATAATGTCTCCTTCGCTTTTAAAATATTCTTGACAAATGTTTGCATTAAAAGTCCCCTTAGCCTTTGCTAATTTGTTTTGATTGTGGGTTTTTAATAATAATTATATGGTTTTGATATAAAGTAAATTTATTAATTTCTATAGAAAAAATTAGTAACAATCGATGGCCATAAATCTCTATCTGCCAGTGAGAATTATTTATAGACTGTCTCAGCACAACAATCAATCAATGTGGCTATCACAGTTGGAAAAGATTTACAATATTACAAATCAGTAAGTTTTTAATTGATTTATTTTACAAAATAAATATTTTTATTTGAACAAATAATTATCCTTGATTTTTTTACTAAACAACTTTATTTTAAATTTTTCATGGATTGAAGGGCTTGTACACGAGTACATGTGGAGCTCAACTCAACCATGAAGTGATAGCAGTGGGTTACACATCTAGTGACAATGCTTGTTGGATTCTAAATAACTCATGGGGTACAAGTTGAGGTGAAAATGGGTTCTTTAGGTTTCCAATAAATACTTGGGATTGATATGGGAAATGTGGGATTGCTACTACACCATCATATCCAATTAAAACTGGAAGCAATCCTTCCAACCCTAATCATTTTCTTATTTAATAAAGAGAATAAATATGTTAATAAAATATAAATAAGGTATAATAAAGGCACACTTTTCATTGGTATCTACTAAAGCTTTTATGATAAATGAAAGTAGTTGGTTAATATATATTTGTATAAGCATATATTGGTATGCTACTATTTTTATTGACAATATAAATTTCTATATAAATATGCTCATGTGTCTTTTAATGAGGATTAGAGTGTGAAACTTAGATTAGGTATGATTTTCTCTAAAATGGAATTAATAGCTTATTTTAATAGTTAATACCAGGTTTCATAAACATTAAATATTTTAATTAAAATATTACTCTCATTTTTAAATGATTGTTTTACATGAAAGAGTTGTGTTCTCATCTATTATTGGTTATTTTTATTTAAATCTCTCTCTCTCTCTCTCTCTCTCTCTCTCTCTCTCTCTCTCTCTCTCTCTCTCTCTCTCTCTCTCTCTCTCTCTCTCTCTCTCTCTCTCTCTCTCTCTCTCTCTCTCTCTCTCTCTCTCCTATATATATATATATATTATAAATATATAGTCATTTAATTTTTTTAATGAATAAACAAATAAATAGATTTCGATAACATATTAATATTTTTTTTTAATTAGGTAAAACAATATACATAAAATAGAAATTCTTTGATTGATTAGTTTTATAATTAAATAAAAGAGATGATCATATGTATTTGTAATATTTTAATTTTTTGTTTTATTTTTAATATCACAAACTTATATGAGATCTTACATTCGAAATTCACATCATAATGTGAGACATATTTGACCTAGAAAATTCATGCATAGTTTACTATTTCAATGATGTCTAAAATGTACCAATGCTCTTGAAAAAAAAGTAAACAAGTCTGAAACTTTATAATGACTATGTTCTCCTAGTTCTATTCTTCATAATTCATGCTTAAAATATTTCGCAATCACTCTAATTAATTTTTAAATGGAAATTATCCTTCTTGCTAGGATAATAGGGAAACAATGAATAAAAATATTAAGGAGAAACAACTATTTTGTTGCTTGTGTTATATCAAAGAATATTGAAAATTTATTATTATTTGAAAAGCTCCTAAAAATAATAACAATGAAAATAACACAGAAACTTGAGTGCTTCAATGAATACTTTAATGAATTCTTATTCTTCTATAAAATAATTATAATTTTTAAATATATTATAATTATATCTACTTCCTGTCAAGTATATATCAACTAGAATGTATGTGTTTATTAACAAATTGAATTCAAGTTTGCATTATATTGGTGTCCAAACCAATCCCTAATAATTAAAAATTGAAAAGGGTTGGTAGCTAGTGAATGAGTGCACTCTATCCAAAATATACCACTTAAATTTTTTTTTAGATAATATAGATATTACTAAAATACAAATATATATATATATATATATATATATATATATATATATATATATATATATATATATATATATATATATATATTGCAAATAAAAGTGAACTTTTTCCTATTATTTTTTTAATGATAATAAGATTTCAACAAACAAGGGCACTATGCATCAAGTCCCTATGAGATGAGTGTGAATAGTGTTGCTTTTACATAAATTGTAAGACGAATGCATGTCTTGTCAATAGGTATGAATATTGAATGCATATACATGTAACATAGTTTAAAAAATAGGGACATGTTTGATTTTTAAGAGGCTTGTAGCTGAAAACATAAATTTTTTTATTTGCATTTGCTTAAATAGAGTTTTATATATAAGGCTTGTAGTAGGGACGTGACATACATGGCCATCAAAGACAAAATCTTATATCAGTGTATTTACAAAATTAAAAGAACCCAAATGCAATAACATAGGTTTCATCTAGGAGAAGCTACCTAAAGGTGTTGATAAATGTCACTCAATTGTGAAAATTCAACTTTGCTTTTGAGTTTTAGGGATGCATGTTGTATCCTAGTTTTTATGAAGAGTAAAATGACTTACAATAGACACTCAAAATCTTCAAATATAGTCTCTTATTTGCTTCTAAAATTTAGGGAATGTAATAAAATTTTGCATAAGTTATTTAAATTACAATTCAAAAAATATTTCACGATTTAGACAAATCTTGATTGAGAGACATGCCTAGAAAGTAAAAATTCTTGAATCTGGTTCAGATCTTTATTATCAACTAAACATATAAATGAAGCTAAACACACAAAATAATATCAAAACACATTATCATCTTATAGACTATATTTCTTCTTCTGCATATTTGATATGAAAACTATTACAAATATATAGGAATTCTAATTCCTAGAATAGGGTATTTCCAAATCCCTACAAACTCTCACCCAAATCATTAGTAAACTAACAAATACCAACAACCCACTATTTTACGAATATATTATTATGAACAATATATTCAATAAACTAACTTATAGACTAATAACGTAATATTGTTAACAACAATATTTACGTCGATACATTATTAATGTGAGCACACAACACACTATACCTCAACATTCACCCCTTGTGAACATTATTAATCCTATCTACACCCCCTTAATCTAAACATGTGGAGAATATCATCCTATACTGCATCTTAATTTATGACTATGTGATTTTTTCAAGGATCACAAACCTACAAAATAGTTTTTTCATGACTAACCAAAAATGAATGATGGTTTTTATCATGGCATACCAACTACCAATGATGGTTTATGCCATGGCTAACCACCAACCAAGTGGTTTTGTTGGTTTACTACAAACAATGTCATATATGTAAGTATATATTTAATTTACATCATTTTTTATTTTAGAGAGATTACAAAAGGGAATAGTTTTGAATAGGAATTGCACTTTTGTTCTTATTTAGCTACCACACAAAGAAAGAAAGCAAACTCACTGCACACAAATGATAATATCACACCACCTAAATGTGTCACTAAATTAGAAGTGGCATCTTCACTAGTGGCTTGCGAGAGGCTTGAATGGCCTTCATCCTCCTATGCCTTCGTCTTCTAATTGTTGAAGCTACTCACTCAAATAAAATCTCAATGAAGCTCATGTTATTGTTAAAGATAAGACCCCTCCATACAAACTGAGACATTTGACTCAAGACATCGCGTATAAGTGCTAATGCATCCTTTTCATGAATAATTTTTTTTTTTGACTTAACAATTTGATTCTATAATTTTTTGATTCATTTTAAAAATAACCTTTAACAAAAAATGATACTTTTTGAATTTTTAACAATAACGTTTGATTTTGGTTTTTGACGATTATGACCCATAAACAATAAATACAAAATGACTTTAAAAAAAACTATATAACTTAAAGAACATTTTAAATGAAAAATACATAGATCGACTATAAACTACTAAAGACTTAGATATACGTATTTAAACTCAAAATTCATACAACTCATCAATGACACTACGGACTTTTGACTTAACAAAAATAATCTGAATGCATTAACACTTAATGAACTTATAATGTGACTATGACTCCCCGCTATATAGATAGATCTAAAATAAAAATGCAACATACTTAAATTTAAACAAACTTATTAAAAATGCAAAACACTCAAATTTCAAAACTGCGTAGGTTTAATATAAAGAAACATGTGCTCTATCTTTTCTTGATGTTGTAAAATGCAGGTTTGATGGCTTGGCAATGAAATCAGTGCAACACAAATCTTTTAATAATGATGGCATTGACATGGATGTTTTGTCAACTGCGTCCTTCTTTATTTCTCTTATGACTTAATTCTGATATGTTACGTCTCGAGTTGGAATGAGTGATTGCCATGGATCTAGTTGATGCCAAGTAAATAGGTGATGTCCAAGACTGATATATTGAAAGACAACACCAAATTTTCCTCTAAAGGATGATGTATTGAAAGACAACACCAAATTTTCCTTCCATGGATAATAATCCAGTTCATATGCGTATGCTAGAATAATTATAGATCAAATTTTCACCCTTGAGAGGTTGATTCAATCCCTCCTAATTGAGCTATACAATAATATTAGTATTGGGTTGTGGGTGACCTATAATTAGACTAACCTTATAAATTGTAGGGCTAACTCCCCTTGATGTATTAATTAACCTCTATAACTACTCTATTAGCTTGCAAAAGAAAAGGGAGAAGGATAACATGCAATAAACCCTGAAAAAGGAGGATATACCCCAAATTGAAACCTTCCATGCACTAAGAACATGGATTAGGACTAAATCTCATCACACTACTCAACAAGGACCTTCAAGCATAAATGTTTCAACATGGAGGTCATAGACAATGCAATGAATGAGAGGGTTGGTAAATAGGTCTAAGCAAGACACTAATGATTGAAATCCACTTTAAAACATTACAAAACTACATAAAACTCACCTTATGACCTACAAGAAGGTAATCCATTTACAACTAGGTAGGAGAGGAAAAATGATAGAGAGTGCCATCACTACTACTAGCATTCATCAACAATCACACAAGTACACTAATTACAATCATGTGAGAAGGTAAAAGTCATATTTATTCATCATTTAGAAGTAAGAGTGTTTAGTTGAGCAGGTCTTTGTCATACTCAGCCAAAGGATCCTTACAAAGCTAAACAAGGATGTATATTAGAGAATGAGAGAAGGAGAGAGAGGAGTGGTATAGAAGAGAGCAGTGATAAGTCTCAAGCACTCATGAAAAGAGTTACAATCAAGAAGAAGGTAATAGAATATTATCATAAGGTATTTAATGACATGTGTTGTTTTATTGATGATTTTTCCTCTTCCAAATGGTGTATAGGTCTTCTATTAACTTGACACATCTTATCTTCTTCTTCTTCAAAATGCCCTCCTTTTAATGTGGAAAGTGACAAATGGCATTCCTTGGTCATCAAATCACCTTGAAATAACATTGGATCTTTTTATTTGCACTTTTAATCTATTTAGGAGTCTTATTATATTGGCATTACAATAGTGATCATATATTATTAGGTTTCTTGAATCCCATCAATCTCACTACACCTCTCTTTGGTCAAATGCATCAAATCTTGATTCTATCTTCATGAGTGAATTATTTCTCTATGAAAGACATGTATATAACTTAATGAACCTATATAAACCTTATTCAAATCCTAAAACATAATCTAAGACTTCATTTCACACCTAAATCCCATACTTGCCTTCATTTCCTAGTAGCCCTCAAAATAGACAAAGATCCTTGTGTAGAAAATTTTAGAGTTGCTCCTAGCAAACCAAGAACATATTTGAGTACCCATTTGTTTATTCACACTCATTTAAAAGTTTCATGATCAAACACTCAACATAAGTATACTTACTCCACTTATTTATCTCTCCATCAACCTTCAAATATGTCTCTGGTCCTAAGAAAAGGGTATTTGAATCTAATCATATCTCACACATGTGAAACTTCAGTATATTTTTTGAACAACTTTAATAACATCTTAATCATGCTTCACATCCAATTTGAGGGTCTGACACAATATTCCATGCTTCCAAGTACCTTGTAATAGTCATTCTTAACCCTTTTTTGTACACTTTATACCCTACACATGCCAACTAATAACTGGAGAAGGTGCTAAGGAGAGGTATGAAGATTAATTAGGTCATCCAACCCATTTTGAGTGTTTATAGACATTATCTCTCTCATAAGGTTCTTAAAAGAGTTTCATGGTAGCTTATTAGTGTCTTACACTCTTAAGGATTTTTCATAGAGCTAAGCCCCTTAATAAACATGCAATTTCCATGGATCAATAGTGAATATGGGTTGTGTCTTATTCCTAATATCTTAAGTTACAATGCATCTACTCATGCAAGATATGAGCATCTCAAATTTCTCCTCTTGAACTGGCAGACTGTGTGGGTGAACTTGAAGAGAGATTTGGGTCTAAAATGCTACTAGAAAGGTTTTATTATGATCTAGAACCCTATGAGAGGTATATGACACTCCCAAATCCATATTCATATGGTTTGTCATGTGTTTTTACCCTTCATAACCATTTAAACCTACCTATACCCATAGTTAGGGTTTATAGATAGCTTTGAGGTAAAGACCGTATGACCATGATTTGATGTTTCTCTCACATGAAATGTTTCTAAATGATATGGGATTCTCATAGAACCCATTCCTGATGTCTTGGGAGTCTTCATAATTTCATTTTAATCAAAACATGTACACTTTCTTTGTTCTCCACATACAAACATGAACATTCCCCATTAGGTATGTAGGTGCTTAAGCCTGTATGAAGGCAAAATTTAAGATGGATTATCCTTTAATAACTTATTCATATAATTCAATATCTTCTTAGGATTAATGGATTTCATACACCCTAATTACTCATTAAACCCCCATTTACAATGCATATATTGCATATTCTCCTTAAATCTTGAAATCTAACTTGAACCTCTCAAGTAGGCATGTGTGTGGGCATTTTGAGTTAAATTTTGAAAGAGTTCAATAAGGATTTCATTTCAATGAATTTAATCCTCCTACCTTTCAAAAACTTTATCAACCACCTTTTATTTTTCTCACATGCAATATTGGTCAAAACATCAAGTTCCATTCAAGGTTGGTCTCTCTTGAATGAGAATATTGACCTACAGGTCTATAGATCTATAGGTCTATATTCACCTTAGTTTTTATCCATTGATGATATGATTTAGGTTACTCAAACCTTATGACAAGATCACACACCCTCAGATCTATTGGTAATGTCAATCTCTCTTCAAGACCTCCAAAATATCTCCAAGTACCTATTTTGCATGTACCATACCATTTAGTCCTCATGATTGTACTGCATTGGGCAAGGGATATCTTGAGATGGTGATGGTTTTCCTTGAGGTTCTAAAAATTATATAGGATTTCATTGTTACCTCTATAGACTTTGTACCCTTTTTGAACCCTCAATACTTAGTCTTCATGCTCAAACCTCCCCTTTTCTAGTTCTTTTCCTTTAAATAGTCCTACAACCTTGAAATGTATTACATGAAGATAGGTGGGTTGAAGTTTAATATCTCATAGGTGTTTGGAAACTTTTGATGACCCTATTAGATTATTGAGAGATTAACCTTGAGGCCAACTAAAGTATGTTGAGATTGACCTAGGAAATTTTGTCTCAAAGCTTATAGGGTTATTAAGCGTGATATTAGATGTTTTTTATGACTTGAATACAATACATATGCATTTATTCAAACCATATACATATGAAACCTATTAAAGACTTTAGGAAAATTTCCTTCTCCTCATTGAGATGTGTGGTATGTTCTTGTTTAAAAGCTTGCTCATTGAACTATAAAAGAGGGTTATTTAGGAGGTGATGGAAAGTTCAGAGTATATAGACAAGTAAATAAAATTATGGAAAGGATTCTATTTGAATTTCATTATCTCTTTTAACCAACTATCCTTCCTCGTAGTGATCTGCAATAGGTCATGCTCCTACATGCAACTCAAAATAAATAGAGGTTTTGATTATTATGAGGATCACACATGTCAAATGAGTAATGGAAAATGTTTTGAGATGTATATTGAATCTCTCTATGACTTAATCCAATCATCCATTTTTTTCACTCTCTTACTGACTGTCTGGGACTGCTAGAAACTAAGCTTGCAGGGTTTATAGGTAAATGTTAGCACCTTAAGTTTTTATCAATAGTTCATAAAGGAGGTGGGCTCAAACTTATAACCAATGACATAACTTGCCAAGGTGATGATGGAGACTTAGATGCAACTTTTAGATTCCTAGGACATGTTCAAGCTTGTTATTCATGGAAATGAAATGAGGAAGGTGAACATACATCCTTTCATGAATTTAAAACTTAATATAAACCTTTCATATTTGTACAAATTCATAAAACTACCTACAAAAGAGTGATTCATCTTATTTTGTATGTTAGACTCACAAAAATTAACCATGATCTAACTTTCACTAACATTCTTGAAATAGGTGCATGTTAGATACCCTCTTGATAAGATTAAAATTTAAAAAATTATGTATACTACCTCATATTGGCTCAAGAAATGAATTTAAAGGCCTTGATAAGCATTGACAAGTATAAAAGAGACTAATGCATGTTTGATAGCCTCATGAGGTGAACATAGAGATTTTTAGGACCACCTTTGACTTTAAATGACATCTCCACCATTGACATTAATGAATCATTTAAGAAGGAAGCCTTTGGAAGGCTTAAATTGACTACAATGAAAACCTTAACTTTTCCAAAAAGCTTAAAAAATGCTAAGTTACCTTAACTCTTCCAAAACATGTCATTTTCCACTTTATACCTCTTAAGACACTTATTTATTTTCCACTCAGTCAAGGACAACCTATGAAGAGCTACTGCAACATTTGATGACCTAAGACATGATCTCATATAGAGAGTCTATAGACAAACTTTAATGCATACAATGAAACCTTAAAATCTACTTAAAATGCCTTAAAATATCATTTTAAGACATCAAAAGACTAGAAGATGGCTATCAATAAAGTTAAAATGAGTAAAATGGCAATTTTTTGATGAAACTCACTTGTGATAGCCAAAATTGGCTAACACCACCATAATGACTGAGATTTTAGATAAATATCACTTTTAAACCCATCCTCCACCCAAATGAGGTGGGATTTAAACTTTTATGAAGCCTTTCAAATACATTGCATGACAAAAGTGTCCCCTACCTTAATTGTCACTAGTGATATAAGTGTGATGTGAAATCTAATTCCTTGCTAGCCTTTTTGGCCAAGAAGGCAACCTTGAGAGATGTAGGGCCTTGATATAATTTTTTGCATTGCATCCTCTTCAAAAATTATGATAATACATTTAAACCCTAGAGTGAGCTTGTGTATGAGTCCCAACTCACCATCTTTTTTAGGCCAACAATAGATAACACAAGAGACTCTATGAAAACCCTAGTGCCCCTCAAAATTGGCCCAAAGAAAGTCTCAAAGAAGATTTTCAAGATTCATATAAGAGGAACTGGAGGGAGCTAAACAAGATGAATAGTATACTTGAGTAGTAGTGAGAACCTTATAAAAATCTCTGATTTCTTGGTCAAATTCAAAGGCTTAGTGATCTAAAAGGAGATTTTTATGAACACTTTGAAACATATAAGACCACAATTCTTTAGGAGAGGTTGTAAATGAAATGAAATGTCTAAGAATTTTAACTAGACCCTATGAAGGATCCATTTCAACATATGCCATCCAACCAAGGAATTTGCGTGACATGGATTGGTGATATCACTGAGTCTTATGCCATTGAATAGATGACACAGATGTAAGACATAAGATATCTAAACATTCTATGGAATTCTTGATAGATACTTCATCTTCTTACTAAGTGAGAAAGGAATCATCAACAAAATGCCCATTAAATAGCTAGTAATCTAAATTAGGAAGAGAGATCCGCTTGACCATACCCTTGGAACCATAACTAGCCAACATATAACTAAATCCTACTACATCCAAAACATATTGTGAGGGATAAAGGGGGAAATAGTATTGAATGGATCTATGGAGCTAAAATATATAGATTGGTAGCTATTTATGGTAATATAGACCCCAACATCCTAAAATATAATATTGATGGTGTGAACAAACTTGGGACCAAACCTTAGAGCTTAAAGTGTAGCTATGATAAAAGGCCATTAAATAAGATAATAAGTTTTCTCAAAATAAATCTTGATAAACAATGCCTTTTTAGATATTCTAGACCATTACATATACTTCCTATACAAGATTAACATTATTGATAATATATCTATACTGAATGAAACCTATTTGATCAATTTGAACAATTAAGGGAAGCAACTATTTTATTTTTAGAGCTAATGCTATACCTATAATTTTGGATGAAACATTGACTAAAGTGATGGGTCTCTAGTTGGTAACTACCTCAGGGTCCTCTACCTTGGGAATGAATTTGATGTTGCCTTGATTGATGAGATGACCTAAATAATTGGTCTAGATAGCTTCATAATACAATTTATGAAGATGAGGTCCAATCGTATCCTAAAGCATTTTATAAAATTCATGGTGGAAGCCATCAATACTAGGATCTTTTTTAGAGGCCATCTACATAATAGCTTCTTTAAGGACATTGATACTAAGAGTTATATCACAAGCAACTCTTTACACTTCTGAGAGCTTAAATGGGGCCACACTAGGGCATTGAGAGAGGAAAAATTCAAGAGTAGAAGATGAAGGTTGCATTGTAAAGATACCATGGTAGTGATGCACAAAGGCTTGGAGTATATCAAGTAATTTGGTAAGCCTGCTTGAAGCACTTTTAATCATTTTAATTTTGTCTATAATTTGTCTTGACTGAAGTAGAGCAAAAAATTCCTTTGGCACTTTGTCTCTTACATTAAACCAATGCTCCATGCTTGGAGTTGAGCTCCTTTCACCTTATAAGTCTCAACAACCTGGATTTTATGTCTCCACATAGTAGTTTGAGTCTACAAATGAGGGTTTAAAGGCATAGCTTCAAATTCCTATGAAACTTTATGGTATTCATTATTTGTAGCATTGTGAATGTGTTACATGAATAGAGCCATTTATTCACCATAAATCTAGAGGAAATAAGTGGTACAGGCTATAACATTAGATCACCACTAAATCTATCTAGTGTCCCATATGGGTTTGGGAACAAGGTTTTAAATCCTAATAATATGCTCAACAGTCCACTCTTACTTGAGATAGGCAACATTGAGGTAAAATTTAGAACCCTTGGGTTTAACCTAAGGATAGGTCCATTCTATGTAGAAGAAAATGGGATTATGATCAGATAAAAAAGAGTCTAGAGTCATAGACACAAGCCGTCCATGAATAGGATTGAAGAGGAAAATATCATGTGCAACAACCAAGGCACAATCAATATGTTTGAGGACTCAATTTTCTTGACAGAAATCTGACCATGTGTACCAAGGAGAATTGGAATCTCTCTTTATACAATGGTTTAGGTTGAAAACCCCAAGTTTATTTTGTATGTAAAACCAAGCTTCATGTTCTCTTATAGACCATCTCATGGGAAGATGACCTTCTTTGTCTTTTATGAATTCAATCATGTTGAAGTCACCACAAAGAATGCAATGTGCATCTCGACTGGAATTAACCAATGATATCCAAAGCAAGGTGAATTTAATAACATCGTTAGAGGCATACAAGCTGACAAAGCCAATGATTTGATTATCAAAGTCAAAAAGTGTCTAGACCACCTAGTGGGTGGGGTCAGAACCCCAACAAATGATATTTTTATACATTTCAGGTGCCAAAAAGGTGACAACTCCCCCATGACCAGATGCATGATAGGTGGCCTCACAAAGGTCCCCAAGCTAGAGAGTGTGATCTACAAATTGAAGTAAAAAGCTAAAAATTAACTTTTTACATGCATAACTCTTTCATTTGAGAAAAATGATGACAATTATTCCTAACTATATGCTTACAAGTCAGATTAGTGAGGCCTCTAACATTCTGAGAATAAACTAGCATTGGAAATCGTTTAAGCTCATATAATTTTCATGGTGAGGTCTAATAGGTCTAAAAATGATAGAAAGTTGATCCTATAATGGTAAATTTTCCAAGCTTGAAAGGTTGCCTTTTGTTTGGCAGATAATGCTCATCTGCAGAGGGAGAGAGACTATGCAAGAAACACCAAAAAAGACTTAGGTTGAGGGTTACAAGACCTTGATCTAAATATGATTCATTCACCCATGATGTGGGTTGTGATAAAGGAGTCATAAGAATGGGAGATGGGGATGCCACAAACTGGGTGATTGCCTATGGGGACCATGAAATCGGAGGTGGGGTTTAACTTGTGAAGATGTGGGGGCTTTATTGGTAGAGGCTAATGTTTAACAAATCCACTGGATTAGACATGGAAATACAATAATTTTTTAATTAAACACTTATACCAAATATATATTACATCACATGAATGTTTAAAGACCATAAGAATTACTCAAGGTATGATAATAACAACACATCATAATGACAGATGAAGGCAGTCTAATTTAGTGGTGTGCATGAATTTGATTGATCTATAGATAGTGATTAGTTATAAAACTTTGGGCCGAAGTATGTTTAGTGAGACATTATCATTTCATGAGTATGATTTACATGTTTGTGTGATATCTTTTAATAAAATGATTTTCTATGATACATTGGATGTTTAGTTTAGAAATCATACATCAAATGATACTTGCTTGTCTCTCTAGATTTCTGTGCCATCACTATCTACTCATCCATGAAGGAAGGGCCATTTTTTGATGGGATTAGTGCAGGGGATCATTGGTCTATGGTTAGTATGTAAAAGCACTAGGATGATGTTGTCCCTGCCCACAACAATACTACTTATCGAGACAACACTTGAGGCTTCCACAGATATTTGAGTTTGGGTACTATGCTCTAAGGAAGCCATGGATGTTATATGTACATTGTATTGTACTTATTACTAAATATTGTCATGAGAGTTGTAATTACTCGTTATAGTATATTGACAATAGTGGTTGTAGACTTGTATCAATTATGGTTGAGTTAATATAGTTACTTTCTATATCTGCATTATGATGTGTTCTCATGATATTAGAGATTAGTGACATGAGATGTTTATGCTTGATTCTATTGTCACACTTGTGTAATTCATATTTGTCTCTGTAGATTCTTGTGGTGTAATTTGTTTGTAATATATATGTTTTAAAAAAAAATCTCGTATTTCTAGTTGACAACAACAGGGTTGTTACATAAGGGGTGTGGCCCCTCTATGGGTTGGTATACAACTGGTTGGAGTCTAATATTTTATGTAGTAACATTATTTTTTTCTATTAGAAACCATTGTCTACCCATCAAAATGTTGTGATTTTGACTCAGACTCACTTTTGTCTTGAGGGACCAAAGGAGTGGGGACAATTAAAAGACATTATCTAATTATGTGGTTTGAACCTTAGCACCAAAAGTAAGTGTTCAAGAGGTTAATATAAAGCACACATTAAGAGAATATATAATTTCAAATTTGAATATCAATGGATTCTTTGAAATCTTTGACGAGGTATATTTTGCACAGACCCTTCTCTAAGACCAAGCTGTGTAGAACTTTTGTTATTCATGATAAATAAAATAACCCAATAACTTAATAAATTAATCAATAAAATTCCATAAAAGAAAAGAGATACTTGAAAATTATACCTATATTATGAATTTAAATTTAACTTGTTCTGATACTTGAAAATGTCTACCACCATATTTTTAATAACTTGAAACATTATTAAATGAATTTCAAACATTATATTTTAATCTTAATATAAATGCTATCTATTTAGATCTTATTATTATGGGAAAGAAAGAAGATAAGAATAATCATCACTTGATCCATATAACTACATAGGTATTATTGGTTGATGCCATTTTTTTCCAAACAACGCCACTTCTTATCCAGCTTAGGGGACGATAAGACTTTTACCCTAACCATGTTTCTCATGGGATGATAAGATTCTTTAGATTTTTTAAAAACACCATTGTCTCCTATGTCTGAAGCATACATTCAATTTGGTGTTCATATTTAATGGTATTAATATATCTATGGAGAAAATGAATGAATCTAAAGGTTATTTTTTTAGGGCATTGGAAGATCTTTCTAGGCACGAGAGGTTGAGGTATGATATTCCCATTGGCCTATCTAAGAGGAGGAATAAAACTTTGGTTATTCTAAGGCATGATAATAGGGGTTCAACTAGTCATTTTCAAAATGTGATTTTGCATTTGGAGCATTTGGGAATTGTTAGATTATTGCATAAAATTCATTTTTTGAACCATTTGAGCATGAATGTGAGTTGTATCGATAGGTGTATTTTCATTTCCAGTGGTAGAAGATGGAATGTTAATATTGGTAAGATGAGCATTTTCAATTTTAGGGTAGGAATGTTCTATACATGAGTGTTTTATATGTGAGTTTCAATTGATCCAATGGTATAATAAGGAAGTTAGTATAGGGTACCATTTATGTTAGGAGTATAAATGGTATTATCATCAAGGGTTTTGAATAGGTTAGAATCATCTAGATCATCATTTTGGGTAATATGTACCTTATTGCATTTTATTGATCTAGATGGTGGTATGGAGTATTTTCACCATGAGGGATTGTCCTCTTGGGTGGCTAAAGTGGGTAAGAAAGAATAACCCATTTAACATCTTAATAGGTTAAAACTATCAAGAAAGAATTTTTATAGGTTATTTCTTGATGCTAGTTAGTTTGGAAAGAGAAATAATAGGATGGAAGGCTAAAAGAGAAAACATGCTAATAAAATAAATTAAGTCTACCACTTATTAGACTATGTTGAGTAGGGTCCATAGTTGTCTAGAATTCTTCTAGATTGGCTAGGAACTACAAGATTGACCAAGTCAATCTAGTGTATTTTTATAAATAAACATAATAGTTAAAAATTGCACTTGATTAGCTAAGTCCTACATGGTCAACTAGGTACTTTTAGTAGATTTATATAAAGTTGAAATAATAATTAACAAATGTATTATGTCATCCAAGACCTAAAGGGTCAACCATGGTGATCTATTCAATTTATGGAAATGAACATGGTAGTTTAAAAGTATACTATGTCAAAAAAGACATATAAGGTCAACCAAGTCAACCTAATAGATTTATCTAAAACTAAAACAATAGTTGAAAATTTTAGTTAGTCAACTATGACCTATAGGATTAACTAGGTCATTATAGTGTATTTATAGAAGAAAAAATCAGTCTAAAAACCTACTAGGTCAAGTTGGTCAACGTAGCTAGGTAGACAAGGATAAATAATAATTTGAAAACCTGTTGGGTTGAGACAATCAACCTAGTTGGGTAGATAGGGAAAGATAGATATTTGAAAACCTATTAGGTCAAGCTAGTCCACTTAGTTGTACAGGAAAGAAAAGACAGTTTTTGAAATCTTACTAATTCAATCTAGTTGACTTAGTGTTGAGCAGACACTTATAATGGGGGTTGATGGATTGGTATAAGGTAATATTTTAATTTTTTAAATTGATAATCACAATAATATCAATCACGCAACATCAAAAATTAAGAACACAAGATTTACATGGAAACCCTTTCAAGAGAAAACCATAGAGAAAAGTACTGCATGGATCTACTATCTAAATCCATCCATAAATAAAATTCTTCTTACAAAATTTGTAGGTATCAACCTAATATAGATACCAATCCCCAAGACTAGACAATGGTTATTCTAGCCTAAAAATGTCTATCTTAATATGTCTACATTGATGGTTCATCGATTGGGTTGATAAGTCAAAATCTACAGCCCTCACTGACCAACTTTTGGTTTATTCTAAGATATTTAGCCATGAGATTAACCTCATTGTAATTTCTTATCCATCACAAGTTAGATAAAATCCTCTTGGTATTTCTTACAAGACTCATCCTTGCACATGTATAAATTGATGGTTCATCTCTATCCTCACGGTTCTTGTCTAACATGTCATGGAAGTTCAATCATTTTACATATTTAGGGATAAGTGAATTCTATTAAGAGATGCCTCTGGTAAACTAAAAATTTTGATCTTGGGGGTCTACCAATATTGTATAAAGGTGATTATACAGGGACGATATGACTCTTTTCTGTCTTATTTGACAGGGGCTATAATCATGTTTCTTGTGGGCTATATTCTTCTGATTTATTAGAAACACCTATGTCTGAAGTGTACGATCAAATAGTTATTCATATCATTTTTTTTTAATGATTGGCACATGGAAAAAATTAACGATTATTATTACATTTTTTATATAATTATAGTACAAATAAATAAATTTTGATAAAATATTAATAAAAATATTTAATTAGGTAAAATAAAAGATACAAAATATAAATTATTTAATAAATAAATTTTATAATCAAAGAAAGAGGTGATTTACAAAGTTTAGATATGTATTTGTAATATTTCAATTTTATGTTTTATTGTGAATATCAAATAATTATATAAGAAATATTTTACATTTAAAATTCATATTATAATGTGAAACATATTTGACTTAAAAGATTTGTGTCAAAGTGAATATATATATATATATATATATATATATATATATATATATATAGGAGTATAATGAACTCTTTGGATAATGTCTAGAACATACCAATACTCTTGAAAAATATTGTAAATAAGTTTGAAACTTTATTTTAGTGACTATGTTTTCTTAGTTTTATTCTTCATAATTCATGCTCATAATATTTTGCATTCACTCTAATTAAATTTTAAATGAAAATTATCCTTCTTTCCAAAATAGTATAAAAGCAAAACATAAAAATAATAAGGAGAAAAAAGTATTTTTGTCCTTATATTATATCAAAGTATAGTAAAATTTTATTATTATTTGACAAATCCCTAAAAATTCTAACATTAAAAATAACAAATAAACTTGAGTGCTTCAAATAATTACTTTAATGAATGCTTATTCTTTTATAAAATAGTTGTAATTTTTAAATAGATTTTAATTATATTTACTTTCTTTTTAAACAATTAGAATGTGTACATGTTTATTAAAAAATTGAATCCAAGTTAACATTATATTCTTGTTTGAACCAATCTTCAATAATTAAAAATTGAAACGGATTCGAAGGACTAGCAAATGAGTGCACTCTATCCACAATGAGCTACATACAAGAATTTTTATTAGATAATAAAGATACTCTTGAAATACAAAAACTAATTAAAATACTTGAAAATCAAATATATTATTTATTAAAAAGAAAAGTGAACCTCATCATATTTTTTTTAAAAATGATAGTGAGATTTCAAAAAATAACACATATAATGAATCTTAATATTTTTTTGGTTATAATTTGTGTTTATTTTAATAACCAGCCAACCCTTAAGACATTATTAAGGTACAGTAGTGATTAAAAAGGTGTCATGAAACTATAAACATGTAAATGATATCTATTTATTATTGTGAGAAATAAAGAAGATAATAATAATTATAACTTAATCTACATAATTGTGTAATTATTATTGGCTGACGTAGATTTTTTCAAACGATGCATTTCTTATTGGTTGTATGTTGTAGGATGATAAGACTCTTAATCTAATCATGTTTCTCATTAGATGTATATTGCAGATAGAGGTGATGATATAAAATGAGATTGTGTGTTAATTCATATGGTGTGCTAATGCACTATGAAAGTAAGAGTTATCTTGTTTAAGGGTGAACTTAAGTAATAGTGTAGTGGTGGGGAAGTGAAATCTCTTACATAACATGCAACTAGTGAATGATTTAAAATTTAGTCTGGTGATGATGGTGAGGGGAAATGATAACCTACATCATACCTAAATTTAGGAAATTTTTTGGGTTTACATGACTGGCACCCATTGCAATGGGGAGACAACTCGTTGGGTGGTCAGATCTTTGATTGGATGTTTTCTATTGTTAAGGGTTGATAAGGATGACATGAAACTAATTTAATTATAATAGGTCTCCACATATAATGCACAAATTAAATTAGCATTTCAATGCCACTAATATGGGGATAAGGCATTCAGGTTTGAAAATCTATATTGTAACTTCTATTCATTTATGATACTAATATATTAACACCTAGAAAAAATACATCAGGAGATATCGTAGACTAGTGGACCATTCAAAGATGTCCCAACCTTGATTTGATATAACTGACATGTATCATTTTGCATTATTATTATATTGATGTACCAATTTGAAATTCAATGTAGTCGCATGCGTAAGTGTAAATTATATGGGATAAATTCTATCCATATCCATAATGTCTAATAATTTTAGACTCGTCTAAATTGACATGTGGTGATTTATTTACATTTTATAAGATTCATTGGATATTCAACCCCTATTTTCATTGAGGTTCCTAGATTCATCTTGGAATCTTTATATGCCAATTAGATGTTATCTTCCCATGTTTGAATGACATCATTCATCTTCTCAGTGATTGAGATGATGCATTGGCACATACAAGGATAATAATGGAGAAGCTGATTAGATTGAGTTTGAAGGGGCCCAAATTAAATAATTCATTGGCACATACTATGCACCAAGGGGCCCACATCAAACATCAGACATAGATTGAAGGAATTTTTTTATTTTACATTACTATCATCCATTGCAAAGGGGTTTGTAGTTTTTAAGGTGGTGGAATTTTTTCATGGTCAATTTTTACCATAAAGTGTGGATGAGGATGTCATGAGATTTGATTTGATTGAAACATGGCTCCATGTCTTATTTGTAACTCAAGAAAATGATGCAATGCTACTAATGTGGGAACAAGACATTGAGGTCTCAGAGCCTATCTTGTATTTTTCATTTGTCCATGCTACAAATTACATTGATAGATGTGACATGTCACTGAATCTTGACCATGTATCTTCCTAAGGTTCATCAATTTTATCACTTTAAATACCCTATCAATTCCCCTCACCATGACTACCAATTCACCTTAAAATCTTTCTACACTTCCATGTTGTATATAGCCTTGCCCTTTCCCAACATTTGACCATTACTCAAGCTCACCATATAATGTAACATCTCTTTCCTGTACAACACATTGCCATATCATATGAAGGAACATAGGACCTTATTTGGCACTATCATGAGGTAACCACCACAAAATGCATATCAAAATTGCATGGGCTCTAACCATACATAAAGCATAATGAATGAGTCTCAATAAAGTGATAATAATATTTAAAACATTGATCATCAAGGGTTAACCTTCATTATCATATCAGGAGTATGCTCATTGTATGACCTATATATCAACACCTCATTTACATTTGATCACTATGAAAGAATAAAGGATAATATTTATGTAACTCTTAGAATAGTAGATAAAGTAAGCCTATGTAATATTTATCCATGATGTTTACAAAAAAATAATATTTTCTCAATAAACACCTAAAAATACATTTCACAAAATTTGTTTCACTCTTTACTACTCTTCACCTGCTTCACACTCATAAACACTTAATACAAATTAAAATAAAAGATAAAGACAAATCCCTCATGGAGTTCTTTGCACCATTAGGGAAATTGATAGTACAATTACTATATTATTAATTTCTTAACTTGAAAGACCACCCAACATTACTGCCACATCAAATTTTAGGAACATCATATTTGAGTGAAATCATGATATCCTTGCACATAAAATTTGAGAGTATATCATCAGAAGGAATACTAGAATGACTTATTCTATGGACTAATTAAAAATGTCAAAGCACAAAGTCACCAACCCCTAAGATAAATTATTCACTCCACTTCTAAAAATCCCACATTAAACACCAAGAAAAAAATATTCATCTAAAAAATTAAGAGAACACACTAAAATATGTCATGTTTCCTAAATAATATTTTAGAATACATATATTTTTTTCATATGTGAATTTTAAAATTGATATGGAATGAAGGTTTTATTTTGCCACTATATTTTTTTATTGAAAAATGCACTTCCATTAATTTAACAAATAATATAGTACAATGTTAATAATATAAAAAATTGGTCGAAAAGTCACACCCCAAAAACCACACCAAGCTAAGGAAGACTCAAGAGAAACAAAAGTCCAAAGAGGTCACAACCTGGATAATTACCATAGTTAACCTAACTCAAATGCACATCAATAAAAAAAGGGAATGAAATAATAAAAACAACAAGGAAATAACTAAGCATCAACTACAAACACGGTGGCTGATAAAGGAGGCAAAGGTGGAGGCTCTTGAGATTTCCATCCCCAACCTTCTTGGGTTAGGGGATCCTTATCAACTGGAAGGAGGTCCCATCCATTATCCTACTAGTTAGCATCAAAATCATGTTGCACTTGAGAATCTTAGTGGGAAGGAGAGATCGAAAATGTGAACCATGCAAATTTATCCTATGGAGGGGGTCTCCACCTCCCCACCCCACCTCCAATCTCTATGTTGCCACTATCTTATCTTTAGGGAGGAGATGACCAATGAGAGCAAGGAAAAAATCTCCTCCAACTGGGATAGTGGTGGTGCCTCTCCCCATGCCCACCACCCCTAGGACGGGAGTAGTGTTGAGGGGGATTGAAAGTCTCATGAATAACTACATAAGGATAATTCCCCCAACGGTTCAAAAGGAGTTGTAGATGGTGAAACTCGAGTCATAAATTATCCTTTTTACTTTGTATATGAAGGGTAACATTAGAAATAACAACACCTTTATTAGTTATAGAATTTTTTTCTATAGCTTCATTATTATAACACCCTTGATTTATATATTTCTAAATAAACTCTACCAAACTATGTTATATCTTGCAGGCAATAGGGAAAAGTCTCCCAAGAGAGTCATTTTCCAAATGAACATTTCAATGTTGAAGGGTTTGAAAATGGTATCAATCCATCTCCAAGTTGATTGGGCATCAGGGCCAAACCAAAAGAGATGTTTGATAGTTTTTGGGTGATGATAGGCTAGGCAAGTGGGATTTAAAACCCCCATTTTATTGATCCTATTCCACATAGGTAGACCTGGGTAGAGGATACACCAAAGGAAATGAGATTTCTTTGGATCAATACATGTCATTGAGATATTATCAAATTTTTGGGCCCAAACCCGATGGAGATATTGGAGAGACCACTAGTGATTAAGGGCATCAACATCAATATTATAATGGAACATAAAATTTTAACCCAATTGAGGATAATAGTGATAAAATGGTGTGGCTATGGGCCAAGACATCACAATGTAAGAGATAAAAATCCTATCTTGTGCAAGTATTGATTATGTATGAAAATTTAAATTTTTGAAAAGGATTATGCATCTTCCTTATTAAGATGGTACTTAGATTTTAGAATAGGGAAAGGAAGCTATTACCTAGAGATGTTAAAAAAATGATCACCAATCGTGAGAATACCTTTCTTAAATAACCTCAAGGTTTTGATCTTCAGGATAATGGCAAAGGGGACATTGTGGAAGATTAACTAGGGAGACCACTATAATGACTAAACATTTAGAGAAAGACTATTTTGAAACCCATCCCCAAACCAAATGAGGTGGGGTTTTATATTTTCCCAAGAGTTCTAAACAGTTTACATGAAAAAAGTGGCCCTTACCTTAACTCTCACCAATGAGATAAACATGTTATGA
The DNA here is from genome assembly GCA_037957365.1 of Torreya grandis. NCBI lineage: Eukaryota > Viridiplantae > Streptophyta > Pinopsida > Cupressales > Taxaceae > Torreya > Torreya grandis. Next base: position 99,967 of record JARHVA010005501.1, on the reverse strand, counting down.
AAGCCAATTCGTTGCCAAGATTTTTTGCCAAGTGGGAAACCTTGAGAGATGTAGTGACTCAACAAAATTTTTCATGCTTCATCCCCTTCAAAACTTATGATAATCCATGTAACCCTTAGAGTGAGTCCCTAAATCTTGATGTCTATGAGTCCCACCCCACTAGAATCTTTAGGAAATTAATAAATAGCCTAAGAGACTCTATGAAAACCCTAGTGCCATTCAAAATTGGCTTAGAGAAAGTATTGAAGAATATTTTCAAGCTTTGCATAAGAGGTGTTAGAGGGAGCCCAAAAAAATTAATAATACACATGAGTAGTAGTGAGCACCTTAACATAAACATGGAATTTCTCAGCCAAAGTTATAGGTTTAGTGATCCAAAAAGATATTTTTTTCTCAACTATTTGAACCACATAAGATCACAATTCTACAAGAGAGGCTCTAAAATCAAATGGAATGCCTAAGAATTTAAACTGGACTTTAGGAAGGATCAATTACCACATATATCCCTCCATCCAAAGAGGTTTGGGTGATAGGGATTGGCGATAACATTGAGTCTTATGCCATTGAATATAAGACCTAGATTGAAGACAAAAGATATGTAAACATTTCATGGCATGCTTGATAATGTATTCATCCTCCTAAAAATTGAGGAAGGAATCACTAGAAAATTTCCCATTAGTTAACTTGTGATCTAAATTAGGAAGAGAGCTCCCCTTGACCAAACCCTTTGAAGTATAACTAGCTAATAGATAACTAAATCCTTCTATAGCCAAAATATAAAGTGAGGGAGAAAGGGGTAAACCCTATAAAATGGATCTATGGAGCTCAAAGTGTTGATATTGGGAGACATTGATGGTAATTCATGCACTAGCATCCTGAAATACCATATTGATGGTGTGAACAAAATTGGGACCAAATCCTAGAGCCTGAAGCATAACTATGATAAAAGGACATACAATTGATCATATGTTTTATTGAAATAAATCTTGATGAACAACACCTTCTGGTTAGATATTTTATCCCATTTCATATATTCATAGATAGTAATAACATTATCTAGAATATATCCATTCTAAATAAAGCAATTTTGATCACTTTGCATAATTAAAGGAAGTAAGTGTTTGATTTTGAGAGCTAATGATTTAGATATAATTTTTTAATAAAAATTGAGAAAAGTGATAGGTCTCAAGTTGGTAATTACCTTAGGTCCCCTGCCATGGGAATGAATTTGATGTTGCCCCAATTGATGAGATGACCTAAATAATTGGTCAAGATAGCTTCATAATAGACTTTATGAATATTAGGCCCATTTGTATCTTAAAGGGTTTGATAAAATCTACAGACAAAGCCATCAATACTTGTATCTTTATCATAGGTAATCTACATAAAAGCATACTTAAGTTCATTGATACTTAGAGGTTTATCATATTTAATTCTCTATGTTTTTTAGAGCTTACATGGGACCACAACAAGGCATTAAAAGAGGGAAAATTCATGAGTAGAAGATTAAGGTTATATCGTAAATACACCATGGTAGTGATGAAAAAAGTCTTTGAGGATATTAAGTAAATTTTTAATCTTTTCTAAAGCACTTCTAAGCATCTTGTCTTGACTGAAAGAGAGTAAAAAAAAATTATCAGACACTTTGTCTCCTATCTTCAACCATTGCATTCATGTTCAGATGTGAGATCCTTTTTGCCTTATAAGCCTCAGTAACCTAGAGTTTATGTCTACACATGACAACCTAAGTCTACAAATGAGGATTTGAAGCTATACCTTCCAATTCATATGAAACCATAAGGTATTCATAATTTGTATCATTATGAATGTGATGCTTGAAGAGATCAACTTGACCACCATAAATATAGAGGAAATAAGTGGTATGAGATATATAATCAAACCACCACTCAACCCAACTAGTGTCCCTTGTCATTTTGGGAGCTAGGTTCCAAATCTTAATGATATGTTCAATAATTTGCTCATGCTTGGGATGGGTAATGTTGAAGTAAAATTGAGAACCCTTGGGTTTAACCTAAGGAGAGGTCCATTCTATGTAGAAGAAAATGGGATAATGATTAGATAAGAAAGAGTTTGGAATCATAGACATAGGTTGTCCATAAACATGTGTGAATAATAAAAGGTCTTACTTAGTAAGCAAGGCATGGTTAAGACATTTGAGAACTAAATCTTCTCCTTGACATAAATTTTACCATGTGAACCACAAAGAATTATAATCTCCCCTGAACTGTAATGCTTTGGGTAAAAAATCCCATGTTTATTTCACATGTACAACCAAGCTTCCCATTCTCTTGCACACCATATCATATGAGAAGATAACCTTATTTGTCTTTTGGAGATTCAATCATGTCAAAGTTGTCATAAATAATCCAACGCAAATATATAAGGTTATCCACAAACCATCTCTAAATTAAGGTGCATTCCAAAAAATAATTAAAGGAGTACAAGTTGACAAGGCCAATTATGTGATTACCAAAGTAAAAAAGATTCCAAACCACCTAGTGGGTACGATCAGAACCTAAGGAAATTATATTTTGAGATAGGTTAGGTGTTAGAAGTGTGACAACTCCCGCACGACCAACCTCATGATAGGTGGCTTGACAAAGTGTATGCATCTAAATTTTCCCATTTCATTAAATTTCACTAATATCACTAGTAGTTGACACTTATTATACTTATCTATTTTATTCCCTCTAATCCCATCTTACTATCCACCCTTCATAGTGATTTATCTAATATCCCCATTTCTAATCATTCACTAACCTTCTTCTATCCTACTTCATTGTTAATTCCTTTAAAACATCCCTTAATCCTATCCTAATCTATCTTATTCATTGTTTGGGAATTTTAAATTCCCATGACCCACCTTACCACCTATTAAGCATAGTAGTAAATTCCATGAAGACCAGCTATGGACCTAATCATTTATCTCAAATTGAAAATAGAGAACCTCCACATTCTATAGAATATGATCTCCCTAATGTATAGCTTTTTAGAGTTACACAAGTACCTAAAGATCTATAGGATATCAAGGCATTCATCAATGTTGGCTCTACACCTAGCTCTATCTTCATAATAGAAAAAGTAACTTGTAGTGCATGTCATACCTTATGAACTCATAGTAGGTGATCTATACAAAATAGAACATGATGAGGTACTTTACCACTATGTAATGTAACATGAGTGCCCTAAAGTGATCCAAGAAGTACATGAAGGTATTTCTAGAGGGAATTTCATTAGATAGGCTACTGTGTGTAAGGTCTCACTCGTTGGATTCTGGTGGCCAACTTTATTCAAAGATGCAAAGGCTTATGTTAGGCAATGTAATATCGACCAACACATAAGAAACCCTAATAAAAGGCATGTCATGCCATTGTGCCATATTCCTTCTCAAGAACCATTTGAAAAATGGGCTATTGACTTTGGAGGGCTCATCACTCCAACAGGATGATGAATGGGATCCTAGTACATAATTTTAGTAACTGATTACCTAATGTACTAGATTGAAGCAACACTGACAAAATATTGTACTATAGTAAATACCACATGATTCATCTAGGAAAACATTATAATATGATTTGGATGATCACTAAGCTTCACAAGTAATCATGGAAACCACTACCTAAATGAGTCAATTTGAATCTTATTGACCAAGTTCATGTTCACACACCACAAGACAAAACCATACCACCCACAGGCCAATGGAATAGCTGAAGCCTTCAAAAATATCCTCAGTACCACTTTGAAAAAAAATTGCAATGTTGGTCAGATTGAGTAGGATGATAGGGTATCTACAGTACTTTTGTCATACCAGACCACATACAAGCACCTCAATAAAAAGACACCATTTGGCCTAGTATATGGAAAGGAAGTGATCGTGCCAGTGGATTTCCTAGTTTCATCTCTTCAGATAATGCATATAAGAAACCTTGATAATGAAACCTCTTTAAAATCATAGCTCGATGAATTGATGAAATTAGATGAGGCTCATTTCCTCACCCACTAGAGTTAGGATGTGGAGAAATGTAAATAGAAAGCATGTCATGATCTCCATCTAAAGAATAAAGTATTTTCTCTAGGAATGAAAGTTATACTATATGATTTGAAGTTTTCCCACCACTTTGGGAAGCTCCACACCCATTGGGATGGACCATTTATATTATATAGCATTTGACCTACTAGAGCTTGATGGATAAAGTGATTATATGGCCAATTCCTCCAAAGACATGATAATGGGAGTTGGCTTCAACCATATTGTGATTATATTTAAGTTTATGTTGTAATTAATAAGGCTTAAGGTCATTAGGTTAGGATCTAATTACCTTCAATAAAAAACATTGCCCTTAAGTCTCATGACTCTTTCATGTAATTTTTAGTTCCTTTACTTTTTTTGTTTTCATGGAAGATCATGAACCCTTTTTTAGTGTGGGCTAAGGCATTATGCATATGAATACAAGACATGACATGTGGGTGTGCAAGTTCCAAAGGTGTAAGAGTCATATATGCCACACAAGTAATTAAGGGTGCGTGAGTTATTAAATACACTATGAAAGTATTTTGAAAGGTTCCTACCATTTGGGTGATAGCTATCTTCCACTTCATAAGAAAGGTGGGATAATTTTCATCCATTTCCAAGAAAGGAATGGGAAGGAATGGACTATTAATGCAACCAGGTTAGTCATAAAAACAAGCATGTGAGTGGAATGATGGGACAAGTTTTTTAAAACACTAAGTACTCGATGCAAGATTAAAAATGTGAAGGCCATTAAAAAATATGCATTTATGGCTAGAGATGACAAGGATTAGAAGGAGATTAATGAGGTAAACTTCTTAGAAGACCTTTAAATAAATGAGCTAAACTCATTTTAAACTTTACCTTACTATGATTTTCAAGTGCTTAGAAAACTAGGGTTGATAAAGATATGATGGTGGTTTTCAAGTCAAGAAGAGAGGATTTTAGTCTAGATTGGTGAGGAGTGGAAATTGTTAAAGTTACACATTGCAAGTCCACCATTGTTATAACATGAAGCTTGAAGAGCCAAAATAAGTACTACCACCACATATTCATTTAAGAATGTGGGACAACTACAAGTTAACCTTCAAGTGCCATATAAGGTAATGCAACCAAAGAAAAAGGCTAAGGAAATTGAGAAGCTTCCATCCATACCAGAGGAAGAAGAGGTGAGTAGAGGAGCTTGGTTTCCTATAAGAGAGGAGCCTTTGGAAAACCAAGAAGAACAAGTGTAGTGCACAGGATTTCCAAGAGAGAGCATAGAAGAAGCCAAGATGGTGAAAAAGGGAAAGTAGGCATAGGCCTCTTCATCATAGACCACTCCACCATCTCCCCCTCAGTCCCTTTACATAGAAGATATGCAATACCTAGAGTCAATATTACACATAGAGAATTGGGTCTCCAAGGTGTCAAATACAACTATATTTGATTACAACCACCACCAACTAGGGAATGAGGTGGAATTGTAGAATGACTATCAAGTCTAGACCACCAATAATATGAATCAAGTGGTCTATGACTTTTTAATAAAGAACCAGTTGGATAGAGTTGGCTTATTCCAACTATTTGAGTTGCCATACTTTGGAAAGCCTACTGAGGTGGTTCAATTCCTCCTCTAGCTCACCCATGAGGACTACATCCACTTCAAGGGATGGAACATGAAAATCACCACATAGAGGATTAGAAAGGTTACAAAACTTTAGTGCTCAAGAATGAGTGTCTTGGATGACTTGGAAGACATGAAGGAGTTTCAATAGACCACCCTCATGTTCATGTACCAAAACAAAGGACATGTAAAGCACATATGGAACCTACAAGATCCTCCCCTTAGAGTTGTAATATAGATCATTTCTACCAAGGTTAGAGGGACTGGCCCATGGAAGGAGGTGGATATGGCCCACCTACACATTACACACCAAGTAACTTAGGGCACACAACATAACTCTGCACTATATTTTTCCCAAAAAATCATGAAGGACATAGAGAAAGTGCACAAAATGCCCAAGTCCAAGTTTGTGTGGGGAGAAATTTTGTTATTTCTAGTGTTTGATGAGATTGGGGTCCCTGACTATAGCTTAGGTACATTGAAGTGGGCATACCCTTCACTCACAAATCTCTATCTAAGTGCTTCAAGGCCCTCACCTATCCCCAACACATTACCCCATATTACAAAGTGAATATGAGGTGGTTTGATGAAATGAAGGTGGCTTTTGGCAATGAATAGCGTATCCCTAAGGATCTGCCCCCTGACCATAAATTAAGTAGAATTCATAGTGAAGAAACACTACTCCTTGGCATAGATTTGAGTGAACCTTTTGGGAGAACAGTTGGCATGGATTAGCTACCATATGCATTCTCTATGTGCTACTTCATTGATTCTATTAATCAAATTTATGATGCATAGCCAATCAGTTTTCACGCTAAATAGATTGACGTGGAGCACCAAACCCCCTAAAAATGTTTGTATATCTTGGCAAAAAGGCTTATATGGAGAGGGGAGAAATGAGCTTAACCATTAAAAAATGATGGGAAATTTTTTATAAAACACTAAATGCTCAATGCAAGATTCAAAATGTGAAGACCATTAAAAAATATGCATTTATGGCTAGAGATGACAAGGAGCAGAAGGAAATTAATGAGGAAAAATTCTTGGAGGACCTTTAAATAAATAAGATGAACTCATTTTACACTTTACCTTGCTATAATTTTCAAGTGTTTAATGAACCAGAGTTGATAAAGATATGATGGTGGTTTCCAAGTCAAGAAGAGAGGTTTTTAGTCTGGATTAGTGAGGAGTGGGGATTGTTAAAGTTACGAGTTGCAGGTCCACCATTTTTATAGCATGAAGCTTAAAGATCCAAAAGAAGTGATGCCACCACGTATTCATTTAGGAATGTGGGACAGTTACAGGTTAACCTTTGAGTGCCATAGAAGGTAATGAAAATAAATAAAAAGGCTAAGAGAATTGAGAAGCTTCCAACCACACCAAAGGAAGAAGAGGTGAGTGGAGGAGCTTGCTTTCCTATAAGAGAGGAGCCTTTGGAAAACCAAGAAGAGACATCAGAATAAGTTTAGTGCATGGGAGTTCTAAGAGAGAGCATAAAAGAAGCCAAGATGGTGAAAAAGGGAAAGCAGGCATAGGCCTCTTCATCATAGACCGATCCACCATCTGCCCCTTAGTCCCTTTACATAGAAGATATGCAATACCCAGACTCAATCTTATGCATGGTGAGCTGGGTCTCCAAGGTGTCAACTATAATTATATTTGATTACAACCACCATCAGCTAGGGAATGAGGTGGAATTGTAGAATGACTATCAAGTCCAGACCACCAACACTAAAAATCAAGTGGTCTATGACCTTTTAATCAAGAAATAGCTAGATAGATTTGGCCTATTCCAACTATTTGAGTTACAATACTTTGGAAAGCCTATTGAGTTGGTTCAATTCCTCCTCTTGTTCATCTATGAGGACTACATCCACTTCAAGGGATGAAACATGAAAATCACCACATAGAGGATTAGAAAGGTTATATAACTTTAGTACTCAAGAATGAATGTCATGGATGACTTGGCAGATGTGAATGAGGTTCAATAGACCACCATCATGCTCATGTACCAAAAACAAGGACATGCAATTCACATATAGAACATATGGGATCCTCCCCTTAGAGTTATGATGTGGATCATTTCTACCAAGGTTGGACGGACTAACTGATAGAAGGAGGTGGATATGGCCCACCTACACATTACACACCATGTCACTTAGGGCACATAACATAATTGTGTATTGTATTTTGGCCATAAAATCATGAAGGATGTAGAGAAAGTGCATAAAATTCCCAAGTCCAAGTTTTTGTGGGGAGTAATTTTGTTATTGTTGGTGTTTGATGAGATTGAGTTCCATGACTATAGTTCAGGTAAGTTGAATAAGGAGTTACCCCCACTCATAAATCTCTAGCTAAGTGCTTCAAGGCCCTCACCTATCCCCAACACATTAACCCATCTTAAAAAGTGAATATGAGGTATTGGTTTGATGAAATGAAGGCAGATTTTGGAAATGAATAGTGCATCCCTAAGGATCTACCCCCTAACCATAAATCAAGTAGAATTCATAGTGAAGCAATACTACTCCTTAGCATGCATTTGAGTGAACCTTTTGGGAGAACTAGTGGTATGGATCAACTACCATATGAATTCTCTATATGCTACTTCATTGATTTTATTAATCAGGTTTATGATGCACATCTAATCATTTTGCATGTTAAATGGATCGACGTGGAGCACCACACCCTCCATAAAATGTAGGTATATCCTTAATAAAAAGCTTATATGGAGAGGGGATAAATGAGCTTAACTGACATCAAGGTTGAGGATATATTGGTTAGGGAATAGGTAAAGAAATTATTCTATATGTTACACCCCAACCAATACCCTCAAGATGGAGACCCTAAAGAAAGGCTCCCCTAGGCACCATAGTTATGAAGAAATCATCCAAAACCAAGTGTCAATTCAAGTAAGCAAAAGGCCCTTTTGAAATGATAACGGATGATGGAGGAACATCCCTCCCAACCCACTACTTATTGACCATCTGCACCACATCTACCTCTACCTCACCCTTCATTGTCTCCACCTCATCCTTCACCTTTACCACCTAGACCGTCTCCATATCCATCTCACATTTCATCACCACCTGCTTCACCTTCCCCCACTCATTCCACTCCATCTCACTCATTTATCCAGAATCCACCTTCACCTCCTCCATCTCCTTCACTTCCACCTTCTCTAAAAACCACCACTGGATCAATTCTATGACACCCTACAAGTTAAGAGCCCTAAAGGGACCCCTCTCAGGAAACAATTCATAATTTGGGATCAAACTCAGAGAAGACTCCATCCCTAGTGCAAGAGGTCCCATATAGTGATAAAATTGATATTAATGTAATGGGGGCAAGTGGGATGGTCTCAGAAAGCCATTAATAAGCTAAACTTGAGTGAGACCCAAAAAGGGGAAAGGGCCTAGCTGAGGGAGAACATGAACAACAAAGGTTGTCCACTCTGCATGAACGATACTAATTCAAGTAGAGGATAAGAGCCTCTATTTATAGAACCATTTCCACCCCAAGAACACAACTCAAGAAATAAGGAAGCCACTTTCCTTCATTTTGGAAATGTATAATGAAGAACCATAGTTTGATATTCCTTTAGACTATATTTTTTTGGCCTAGATGCTCTAGGTCTACCAGATCTCATGAAGATTGATCCACAATAGCTATCTCTAATAATGATAAGTGTCACATTTTTGAAATTGGCCATGGAGATGACATGTCAAAACATTTTTTCAGATTCAAGCACGTGCATAATAGAAATAAAACATGGCCAAGTAGTAGAGATGTACAATAAAGTAGTGGTAGAGAATCAGGCACTAGTTGAGGAAGTGGCCTCCTTAAAGAAACAAATCCAAGGAGCCATCAAGACTCAAATAAGGATTTTAAACCTATGTAAAAATATTTCAAAAGAGGATTTGACAGTAGCATATGGTGTACTACTTGATGGAAATGCCATTGAGAAATTGGAGACATTGGTTGAACTATTGCTCAAAAGAAATAAGGAACACCTAATGCCCAAAGATGAGGCCAAAAAAACCCTTAAATAATTCACCATGGCTATAGACATTTTTAGGAGAACCATGGAGATGGTTAGGGAGGTTATCCCCATTTTGGATGAAATTTTTGCACACCTGGCACATATAAATAAAATAATCAAAGCTTGTCTCCATGATGAGGAGATCCTGAGGCAACAAGTGGCTAATTTTGCATTATTAATAAAAGATCACATTGAGCACACAAAGGCATTCAAATAAATATAAAGAATTTAAGAATCAATAAATAAATGCCAATTTTATAATTCTTCAAGGGTAGATTGACAAGGAAGTCTATGATTTAGAATAAATATAGAAGGAAACCACTATAGCCTCAGATGAACATATGAAGAAGAACGAGACTCCCACTTATCCGGAGGAGTTGAAATAATCAAAAGAAGCCATTAAAGTAATAAATGCTAAAGTTCTCGATGCTTTATCCCATTTGGATGGGCTAAAGAAAGAACTTGAATAGAAGGGGCTTGAGTTCCTAGAAGATGTCAGTATGGCTTAGTCTAATATGGATTAAGAGCTTAGTGTCAGCTGATGTTGGCCCCTTGATTTTGACCCAGTATTTGTTCTAATTTTGATGCACAATATAAAGGGACCATTGTTCATTTTGTATGCAAGTACGAGTATGGTGTAGGATAACCATAACACAAGAGGATCATGGTATGGGACTGATAGGCATGAAAGTTAAAAGGCACAAAAGGAAAATGGCATGGGAGACCCAGTCAAGAGAAAACATAGCATGAGGGACCTGAGACCAAAGGAATACAAAAAGAATCCAAAAACTAGGGTGGCACATGGGAAATATAACATGAAGGATGTGGGATCAATTAGAAGAGTAAATCAAGTAAGACACTTTGACACCATCGATCAAAGGTTTTGTACTAGGTCATGAGGAAAATAACACTTGGACACAAATATATATCATAGAGGAAGGATCTAGGGGTGCAAATTCCCATGTTTATAGGAATAATCAGTAGTAAGAGCCATGGCTCTTAGTTTTTTGAAAGCTCATGTGCCATTTTTTGTTGATAGTGAGGATTATTCCACTTGGTTAGGGAAAATTAAGTATAAAAACCAATGTTTTAAGCATTCAAAGGGAAGAGAGATCACCTTTGGGGAAATATAGATAGTCTTATACTAAATAATCATTCTAATGAGAACTCATTATTTATTAGTTTGTATTCCAAACAATGAAATATTCTAAGTATTATATGTTTAAATGTGTTTTATTTTTAACTCATGAGTTCCTCCCTTTTATAACTAGTTAGTAATGGTAGTTCTGGTTATTGTGGTAATTAATTTTGAAATATTAGGAATAATAGTAGTATATTTGTGGAGTTGACACAAAATATGAAAAAACATGCATTGTGCTTCAAAGCCTTCAAGAACTGGTCTTTTGTTGTGCACTTTGGGTGAGTGTGTGAGACTCATCCCTTGCATGATAGGGCTAGAATGCTACCTTGTTGGGAAGAGACTTCAACACTGATGTAGAGATAAAGAAAGCCCAACACCATAGTTAAACTAATTTAAATGCACAACAATAAAAAAAGGGAATGAAATAATACAAATAACAAGGAAATAACTAAGCATCAACTACAAACATGATGGGTAATAGAGGAGGCAGAGGCATAGGGTCTTGACGCTTCCATCCCCAACCTTCTTGTATTAGGGGATCTTTATAAATTGGGATGAGGTCCCATCTATTAGCCTACTAATTAGCATCAGAATCATGTTGCACTTGAGAATATTATCAGGATGGAGAGATGGTCAATGCCAACCATGGGAATTTATCTTATGGAGGGGGTCTCCACCTCCCCACCTCACCTATAATATCTATGTTTCGACTATCATATCCTTGGGGAGGATATGGCCAATGAGAGCAAAGATAAAAGCTCCTCCAAATTTAGGACCTTCAACTGAGAAAGTGGTGGTACCTCTCCTCACACCTACCACCCCCGGGAGGGGAGTAGTGAGGAGGGGGATCAATAGTCGTATGACTAAATACACAAGGAGAATTACCCCAATGGTCTAAAATGAGCTGAAAATGGTGAAGCTTGAGTCATACATTATATTTTTTACTCTATATTTGAAGGGTAACATTATCAATCAAACACCTTTATTAGTTATAGAAGTTTTTTTTTGATAGCTTCATTATTATAACACCCTTGATTTATAGATTTCCATATATGAAAAAAAATATTAGTACATAAACACTAGCAAAATATGTTATATCTTTCAAGTAATAGGGTGGAGTCTCCTAGGAGAGACATTTTTCAAATGAAAATTTCAAGCTTGAAGTGTTTGAAAAGGTTATGAACCAATCTCCAAGTTGATTGGGCATGAGGGAAAAACCAAAAGAGATGTTTGATAGTTTTTGGGTGATGATAGGCTAGGCAAGTGGGATTTAAACCCCCCCATGTGCTTGATCTTATTCCTCATAGGTAGGCCTGGGTAGAGGATACACCAAAGGAAATGGGATTTATTTGACTCAATACATGTCACTGAGATATTCTCAAAATTTTGAGCCCAAACCCAATGGAGATATTGGAAAGACCATCAATGATTGAGGGCATTAACATAAATATGCTAATGGGACATAAAATTGTAACCTAACTAAGGATAATAGTTAAAAAATGGTGTGGCTATGGGCCAACACCAATCCTTCCACTGCAACATAAGAGATAAAACTCCAATCTTGCATAAGTATTCATTAGGCATGAAACTCTAAAATTCTGAAAAGGATTATGCATCCACTTTATTAAGATGATAATTGGATTTTAGCATAGGGAAATGAATATAGTACTGAGAGTAAATAAAAAATATATCTCTAACCATGAGAATACCTTTCTTAAACAACCTCAAGCTTTTGATCTTTTGGACCAAGGTAAAGGGTACATTATGGAAGTTCAATTGGGGAGACCACTATAATGACTAAAAGTTTAGAAAAAAACTATTTTGAAACACACCTCTACCCAAATGAGGTGGGGTTTGATATTTTCCCAATACTTCTAAATACTTTGCATGAAAAGTGTGCCCCTTACTTTAACTATCACTGGTGAGATAAGTGTGTTGTGAAATCTAATTCCTTACCAAGATATTTTACCAAGTGGGCAACCTTGAGAAATGTAGTGCCTCAACAAATTTTTCCATGATTAATCCCCTTCCAATCTCTAATAATCCATGTAACCTTTAAAGTGAGTCCCATAATCTTGAAGTCTATGAGTCCCAACCCACTAGATTCTTTAGGAAAATAATAGATAGCCTAAGAGACTCTATGAAAACCCTAGTGCACCTCAGAATTGGCTTGGAGAAGGTCTTGAAGAATATTTTCAGGCTTTGGATATGAGGCATTTGAGGGAACCCAACAAAATGAATAATACACATGAGTAGTAGTGAGCACCTTAGAAAAAATATGTAATTTCTTAGCCAAATTTAAAGGCTTAATGATCCAAAAAGATATTTTCCTTAGCTATTTAAACAACATAAGACCACAATTCTATAGGAGAGGATCTGAAATATAATGGAATGCTTAAGAATTTAAATTGGAATTTTGAAAGGAGTAATTTCCACATATATCACTCTAACCAAGGAGGTTTGGGTGATAGGGATTGGCGATACCACTGAGTTTTATGCCATTGAATATAAGACCTACATTGAAGACAAAAGATATGTAAACATTCCATGGCATGCTTGATAATGTATTCATCCTCCTACAGAGTAAGGAGAGAATCATTAGGAGATATCCCCTTGACTAGACCCTTCAAAGCATAACCGACCAACAAATAACTAAATCCTTCTATAACCAAAACATAAAGTGAGGAATAAAGGGGTTGACCCTATAAATTGGATCTATAGATCTCAAAGTGTTGATATTGGGAGTCATTTATGGTAATGCATGCCCTAACATACTAAAATAGCATATTGATGGTGTGAACAAAATTGGGACCAAACCCTAGAGCCTAAAGCATAACTATGATAAAAGGCCATACAATTCGATCATAAGCTTTCTCAAAATAAATCTTGATGAACAATGCCTTCTAGTTAGATATTCTAGCCCATTCCATACATTCCTAAATAGTAATAAATCATCAAAAATATATTTGTGATACATAAAGCTTGTTTGATTACTTTACATCAATAAAGGAAGTAAGCATTTGATTCTGAGAGCTAATACTTTAGATATAATTTCTTAAAAGATATTGAGAAAAGTGATACATCTCAAGCTAGTAATTACCTCAGGTCCCTTGCCATGGGAATGAATTTGATGTTTCCTTGATTGATGAGATGACCTAAATAATTGATCAAGATAGATTTAGAATAGACTTTATGAATATTAGGCTCAATTGTATCTTAAAGCGTTTGATAAAATTTTCAAACAAAGCCATCAATACCTATAAATTTATCATAGGTCATCTAAATAAAAGCTTCATTAAGGTCATTGATATTGAGAGGTCTATCACAAGAAATTCTCTATTCTTTTGAGATCTTAAATGGGCACACAACAAGGGATTAAGAGAGGGAAACTTCACTAATAAAAGATTAAAGTTATGCCACAAATACACCATGGTAGCGATGAAAAAAGGCTTGGAGGATATCAAGTAATTCGATAAGCTTATCTATACCACTTCTAAGAATATTTTTAAAGAGAGTAAAACAGGTCTTTGGTCACTTTGTCTCCTACCTTCAACCAATGCATTTGTGTTTAGAGTTGAGATCCTTTTGCCTTATAAACCTCAGTAACCTAGAGTTTATGTTTACACATGGCAATCAAAGTCTAAAAATGAGGGTTTAAAGCTACACCTTATAATTATTGTGAAACCCTAAGGTATTCACAATTTGTATCATTATGAATGTGTTATTTGAAGAGAGTAACTTGATCACCTTAAATATGGAGGAAATAAGTGGTATGAGCTATAGCATCAAACCACCACTCAACCTAGCTTGTCTCCCATGTCATTTTAGTATCTAGGTTCCAAATCCTAATGATATGTTCAACAATTTACTGATTCTTGGGATGGGTAGTGTTGAAGTAAAACTGAGAACCCTTGGGTTTAACCTAAGGAGAGGTCCATTCTACATAGAAGAAAATGGGATGATGGTCAGATAAGAAAGAGTCTGGAATCATAGACATGGATTGCCAATGAACACGAGGGAAGAAAAAATATATTGTTCAGTAAGCAAGGCATGGTTAAGATGTTTAATAACTCAATCTTCTCCTTGACATAAATTTCACCACGTGAACCATAGATAATTATAATCTCTCCTGAACTATGAAGGTTTAGGTCAAAAATCCCAAGTTTATTTAACATGTAAAACCAAGCTTCCCATTCTCTTGCACACCATATCATGGGAAGATGACCTTATTTATCTTTTATAGGTTTAATCATGTTGAAGTCAACATAGAGAATCCAATGCACATCTATAAGGGAATCAACCAACCATCTCCAAATCAAGGTGCATTCCAAAGAATCATTAGAGGTGTATAAGTTGACATGGCCAATTATGTGATTACCAAAGTAAAAAAGAGTCCAAACCACTCAGTGGGTATGGTCAAAACCTAAGGTAATGATATTTTGAGATAGGTCAGGTGTTAGAAGTGTGACAACTCCCCCACAGCTAGGGTCATGATAGGTGGCCTGATAAAGTGTATGCATCTAAATTCACCTAGATCATTAAATATCATTAATATCACTATTAGTTGACACTAACTCTACTTATCTAATTTATCCCCTCTAATATTATCTTAATATCCACCCTTCCCAGTCATTTATCTAATATCCCCAATTCTAATCATTCACTAACCTTATTCTATCCCACTTCATCATTAATTCCTTTAAAATATCCCTTAATCCTATCCTAATCTATCTTATTCATTATTTTGGAATTTTAAACTCCCATGACCCACCTAACCATCTACTAAGCCTATTTCTAGACTCTCATACACCCCTAGTCCCTAATTATCCACCTAATCCCTATATAATCCCCCATCTAATCATCCTTAACCCCTAAAAAGGATTATAGAAGTCTCCAAATCTAGAATTCTCTCTATTCTCGCCCCCCATCTCTAGAAACCTCTAAATCTAGAGGCTTCCAAGGAATTTTAAATTCCTTTTTATCCTCAACCGTTGATCCCTTTCATCTAACTTCAAATCTCTACCAATGATCTTTCCCTCCTTCTATTTAAACAAACTCCATTCCTCCATGTAAGGCCATATTGTGAATGCATAACCAATCCATTTTCAATTAGTAATTGAATAATCCAATCCTTCATCAAAAAACCTTGAATCATGCCATCATAATGTCCAATATGATTCTAAGTCTATTTTGTCTCTGTGAAATTTTAGATCTTTGTCTAGGTTTATCAATGTTGCCATTCATAGATGTGTCAAGACAAATGAAATTTTGTGAATTTAATATTGGTTATAAGCAATTATTTCTTATATTTGGTTGTATACTAAACACTGTAAGATAATTCATAGCTTTGATCACCAACTTAAAAGTGATGCATAGCCATCAACATGGTTCAAGGGATATTCATGAAGCAAATGAGACTAGAAAGAATGTAGGTATGACACATATGCCTAAGGTGAAATGTGGTGGAGTTTCCTCAGATTAAATCTACTTCAAACTCTCCACGTTGATGTCAATGGTTCTATTTTAGTGCTATGTTTTTTTATTTTACGTCTCTTATGGCCTTCTGCCACATTGACAACATACCTAATAAATATAGATTATAAAATAATAATAATAATAAATGATTTTACAGCTTTTTTGAATCATAAAATTGTATGGTTAATAAGTGTTTGATAAGACCATTGCATGTAATCTCATAGGCATTAAGGTATTTTTGGTAGATAAAAGTGAGATTAAAAATAAAAATAAAAATAAACCCAACTAGTCTAGTTGTCTCATTATTAGTCATAGTAATCACTAAATATACTTAAGGTGTAATAGTAGATTTATGAATGTTAAATAATCTTTGTTTAGCCTTAAATATCATATAATAGGGTTTTAATTTAGTCCAAGTCTAATAATTTATAAAAATTATTAGTTATGCTTTTTATTATCTTATTGCTTTATATGTCACTGAAAAATTTATAGTCTATCATAGTAATTTATCAAAAATAGAAGATTGTATAAAATAGGGTCAATTTTTTATAACTTTGATGTTTGATTATTAAAGGTCAAATCAAACTACTAATGTCATTTTTTTAAAGATCACTTATCTATTAGCATCATTCTTGAATAATCATCCACTAGGTTTTTTGAATTAGAAATGACTAACCCTCTGCTTACATGAAATAAATATTCTTTTTGAGTGCATTCCTCTTGTAAATTTTTTTGTTATTTTTGAGTCATTCCAAGCCTCTTGTAAGTCCCAAATTATCTTGGGTATCGGGGGATCCACCCCTTGACCTTATCCCTCGACCCTGTCTTGTACCATGATAGGGAACATGCCTAGGGCACTGCCCCCAAACTCCACAAGGGGCACTACCCCTTGACCCCCACTAGGGGATACCATCCCCAGACCCTTGCATCATCGCCTGCTCACTCTAAAGGAATTAGAGATCCAAATCATGATTTTCTTAGGCTATTTTTCCTAAGGCATATTGGACTAACATCTTATTTCTTGCAAGGGTGAACCTAGAAGCTATTTTATTTTGTCTAACATCTTATATTGTAGGTCATATATTGGTCAAACATCATTTGTCTTGGAGGTTTCCAATCAAGATCATCAATCAAACTATTAATCAATTTTATTGTAGGTTTTCTCTTTAAAATTTCCAATCAAACTACCAACCATTTTCTTGTAGGCCACATATACAAGACCCCTTGTGGCATTTTAAAACTCATTTTTGAATCATTTTCATCATCTTTTATATATTTATTCATTTTGTCTTGTATATTCTTTCCTTTTTTAAATATATCACATCTTAATCTTAATCAGTTAATTCATCTTTTTGTATACTTGTTTATTACCTAGGGCTACAGTGGTGTATGATCTCCTCCTTGCATCTTTACGATGATTCCTAGAGGATCAAAAACCACTTATAAACCTTCCTCTTCTTTTTTTTTTCTTAGAGGTTGGTGACATGTATTTCACCACCATGCACTAGACAAAATTTTATGTCCTGACAGAGTCTAAATATCAAGAGAGTTGTCATTAGGCACCTAAGTAGAATTTGTCATAAAGGGTTATATGGACTTAGGGTCAATTAAGATCCAATACATAGGATTGTTAAACAACATATGACATAGACTTGTGCCTTAATGTACCTTCATGTATATAGGGGATGTACCTATAAATCCTTGTGTAAACCTAGCTTAGGAGCCTTTTGCCATAATAGGTGTACTAATGCTAGAGTCGCTATCAAATCCTAAGTAGCCATCATATGAAAATGTGGTTGAGAGGGTTTGATAAATTTCATAATAGATCACTGACCTGCAACCTCACCCACAAAGTCATTTAATGTTGTAGACATTGAGTTACACTCCCTTATCAGTTGACTAATTTAGAGATTTTTTATTGTGTTTTTTTATTGTTGAATTAAACCCATGCTATTTGTGAGCCAAGTTAACCTTCTACCCCAAAATTATACATGTCTATGTAGGTCTTTACATACATCATCATTCTATCATCTTGTACATATTATCTTTGTATATCCTTTCCATTATCCCATCTTGTCTCCCATATTGTCTTCATCCCATCCTAGTCTAGTCATATCCACTCATCATTGATGATCCCCCATCACTTACATGTATTAATCTCATTTTACACATACTTATATCAACATCCTCTTACTTATCATATTCCATCCCATATCCTATCTTGTTTTCATCCCATCTTAGTTATATCCACCCATGATTGATCATATCCTTACCTCACTATCATTTTGGACATATCATCATCCTCTTATACATACTTTGTTATCATGTACATCCTTGTCATCCTCCTTTTATACATATATCCTCATATTGTATATCCTTATCTTGTCATTCTCTTATATCCCATCCCATCTCCTATCTTGACTCCAGCCCGTCCTTGTCATATCATATTCTTATATGCATTTACTAATTTACTTACACATATCAATTTGGTGTGCCAAGTAAACTTAGCTAGATAAACTTTTGATATTTATTTACTATTGAATACTGGTATCATTGTGAAAATAAATAACTACATTTTAAAGATGATTATTATAATGCATTATACCAATATGTGACTTAGAATGATTAATGATGTGCACACAAATCTAACGTAAAATTTGACATTGAGTTATGGAAGGTAAGTAAACATATTTGCAAGTGATGCAAGGATGTGTTAATTCCTTAACATTACATTAATTGTTAGTTATATTACACACACACACACACACACACACACACACACACACACACACACACACACACACACACACACACACACACACACACACACACACACACACACACACACACACACACACACACACACACACACACACACACACACACACACACACACACACACACACACACACACCCACTCAAACTAAAAAATAATGTAATGTTAAGGCATTAACACATCCCTGCATCACTTGAAAATATGTTTGCTTGCCTTGCTATCCTCACTGTCAAATTTTATGTTAGATCTATTAATAGGTCTCATCTTAGTGTGTGTTTGCAACGTAGATTAATTTTTTTGTACAGAAAGGGAGGGTATCATCAAGGAGAGTTGGAATATATATATGTAAATTTATTAATTGTCAATGGGTCTTGTCTTAGTTTGTGTTTGAAGCATAGGTTAATCTTGGTATACAGAGAGGGAGGGTATCATCAAGGAGAGTTGGAATAGATAAGGTGTCAGAAAACAATAAAGATGATGTGTCGATCAAGTGAACTAAGCATGCCATAAGGATTCCATAGATGGATTAGTTGTAGAGCTTACCTCTTGACCAACCCTCTTTAAATATGATAACTTATTAAGCTAAATTAAATATGCTTGCCCTTTCTACTATAATTGAAGGACTCCAACTTAACTTGGGACATGAATGGCTAGTTAGGAGGCATTCAACAATTTTAGTTAAAAATATTTTACCACATGGTAGGAAAAAAATTATAAAAAAAAAATTAAACATATAATTTTATTTCAAATCAAATCTTTAATTTTCAACCAATATACCACCTTTTGTGGATAATAAAAGTTGGTATTACATTCAACATTGACTAAAATGAATATTTTATCTTACTACCATCCCCACTCACCCATTACGCCACATGGGGGAATAGTGAATTAGATGAAGTAAATAGTGAATAAAGGTGAAAAAAATAAAATGCTTGAATCTATTTATTGGCATGCGGAATATCGAACAAGCAAGGAAAAAGAGGAGGGGGTTAATAGAGGAAAGGAGAAAAGCATAACAAAGGAGAAGAGCTAGAAGAATGGAGGAGGGATATGTGCTCATATTTATTTTTTCACTAATCAGGTTAGTAGATTTCTTGAAATAATGATAGCTCTTATTTCAAATCTATTCTGTCAAAGTAAAACTAGAATGGCTGGAATAGCTAGCAGGATATATGACTAAACTCAGACCTTTCTCTTACCCTTGCTCAACCCATTCTCTCTTTAATGTGTAGTCCATTTATTATTCTTTTAAATCTAGATTGTAGCTTGAAGGCAATTTAAATATAAATGACCATCAGATGAATTTTTTTCCTTTGATATAGCAGTATGGCATCCTTTTCCTCTATTTATAATATGGTAAAGTGTTTAAAAATTGAATAAAAGGAAGATTTTAAGCACCTATAGTTTCGAAGTCCTAGATTTGTCTATTATATGGATTTTTATCTACTCATTACCTAGTTATAGCATCAAATTGTTTGCACTCATAATATTCTAAACATTTTTTTTGTTTATTTCTTATTGACTGTTGTGTAGGCATTCCTTATCCATGCATAGGTAGAGCCTCAGTTTTTCCAAGTGCTCTTTTGGAGTTGCATGTTAATAATGACATCATATTTTTTTATTCATTATTAACCGGTAAAGAGTTTAAAATTAGATGAAATAATAAATAAAATAGCTGCATTTGTTTTCCCCAGGAAAATTCAGTCCAATAGATAGGTTATTGCATCCCCTTTCTTTGCATTAGATAATAAGAAAATCAATTTTTTATTTCATACAACATGACCTACAGTGGCATCATATATCTCTAGCATGATTTGTTTATTGGCATCTTATTTATACCCATATCTATATCATTTTACCTTGGAATATTTCATTATTTTCTATTTGCTTGGTGTTGGAGTTAAAGCTTTACCCTCTGTGGTATTTGGAGATTGGGAAAACAACAACAACAACAA
This sequence comes from Torreya grandis, assembly GCA_037957365.1. Classification (NCBI taxonomy): domain Eukaryota; kingdom Viridiplantae; phylum Streptophyta; class Pinopsida; order Cupressales; family Taxaceae; genus Torreya; species Torreya grandis. Next base: position 78,945 of record JARHVA010005501.1, on the reverse strand, counting down.
CAACAACAACAATAAACTATGTGTTAAACTTTACAATGGCACAACCAAACTAAAACACTTATTTAAAATCATTATGCAAATCTAAAATAATTTAAGAATATAATATTCTTGAGTAGAGTATATTTAGTTAAATGATTTTAATGTCTTGTTTCCTGCATAGTAGTTCTTTATTATTCAAGAGAGCCTCAATGGTATTTTTTGTTCTAATAATTTAATACAAACTAAGTGTAGAAAGACAAATGTTTTGAAATATAGAAAAGGTAATAATTTTACTATACTTGAAAAGTTTATGCTGGTAATCAAAATTGAATAATAATTACCTTATGTTTTTTAATTCAAAATAAGTACTATTTGAGTTAAAATAGTAACCTTATATCATCTTTATAATATCATTCAATTTGAAACTCAAATGTCTTATTACAAGTATGAACATTAGTGACATGAAGTACATCTTATCACAGATTAGCAAACTATTTCATGTTAGTAAATTGTCAAAATAATAATGAATGAATTAAATATTATAATATCATCCATGAAATCAAGAATCCTAAAAAATATATTACATCTTATTAAATAGTTTTGTGATTACCTTCAAATATATTAAATTGAAGAATCCATTTTAATAATATATCCTCATTGATCATTTATAAGGATGACTAAGTTGAGATTACAGGGTCATTAGAAATGTTTCATTTATTTAGAATGGACATTAAAAGTAAAAATGTTTAATTGTTGTAACTTGTATTCATGTTGATTAATGAGTCATTAAATCAATCTAAAAAGCAAATATTACTCTTAGTTCACTTATACAATATTGGCAGCTTAAACATAGGATTAATATGTGAGTTAACTTGTATCAAAATTAGCCGATTTATACCAAAATTGACTATGTAAACAAGTCGATGACTCACATGGGTGGTATGGGACACTCATGTAAAACATCATCTCATAAGTAAATTATTAATAAAATAAACAACTGGTAATAGGGATTATCTAGACCCATTAACTATGATATGTCTAGGTCAGGGAGACCTTGTGATAAGAGTAGTGAATGCAAGATGTATGGTCTAAGAGATGGGAGGGAATCCTAATCAGAAACACATAGTAACTCAGTTATCTAATGAGTTAATATTCAATAAGAGGTACTTGGTGAATCTAAAAACTTACGACCATAGGTAGTGTATACGAGTAGTATACATTGGGCATATTTTAATGCTAGTCTCAGTTCACAATCACACTCGTAATAAGCTACGTGGAGTATCCATGGTGTTGGAAAATGATCTCTTTCTTTATTTTTAGACTCTTATATATCATACCCATGAAGGGTAGGGCCACTCTCAGTGGATGAGAGGCGTGCATGAGATTTAAAAGGCTCTGTGGTTAGAGTAATAGCCCTCTATGATATTCTCCCTCTCTGCCTCAATTTGGTCTATTGAGGATCTATGATAAATCCTTTACTTACTCAGTTGGTAAAGGATCAAATGTTAAACAAATATGATTATTGTAATTAGTGATGTATATTGTTAAAGTATGAATGCTAAAATTGTAAAATAATAAAGGTATTTGATCAGTCCTCATTGTATAGTAGTTGAAATAAAATTTAGAGCATATATATATATGATTTAAAATGTTAGTAATTTTAAATGATAATTGGATGTTCAAGTTAAGAAATAAATATATTTTTATATTTTAATATATAGTTAAATATCACATTTTATTGTGATAGTGAATGAGTGAAAATGATAAAATAAAATTGTTTAAATATGCCTTTATCCTAACTACTTATGTTTGAGATGTTAATATTATGATGTAAATTACATTTAGTTTTTGCTAACTGTATGGCATGTGAGTAATGGATGCAAAACAAATTGTAACACACTTTTTTTATTTATGCAAGTTATTTATCCTTGATTTTAAGATAATACAATTAGTTATGGTATAATGTTTATGAAGTAGATTTATAAGCTAAATTGATCACTGTGAGTTGTTCCTCTAATGCTCAATACAATCCTAAATATATGTATGGTTTAGTTTACATGATATAACCTTCGATTAGATGGTTAATCTATTATTGAAAAAACTAGTTTAACAATACCTTAGAGGGTATATCACATCATGGTATTAGAGTGCAGGTTTAGCACTTGAGCATAATAGGCTTGCTACATTTGTAAGTTTCAATTCCTTGATCCTACAAGGTTACTATGGCCCAAACATGTGACAATGAGGGAAGTGTTAAAAATGGAGAAGAACTATAACTTAAGCTTGAATATATATTGGTTATAGTATTTGTTACCCAAGAGAGGATGGGTATCCTAGAATAACAAGTACATGACTTAACTCATGGAGAAAGTCATGAAGAAAACCTACGAAATAAAATAAATGATGAATATGACCATAACATAGTTTAACAAAATCAAGAAAACCTTAATGGGAATATTCACAATGAGCCCCCACCAAAGCAAGCTAAATTTTAAACTGAGTTGGTAAGAGACCTAAAGTGGATGGCCCCACCTAAATACAATGGGATAGTACTTGGAGATGGAGCATAAAATTGGCTTATTGAAATGGAGAAGTATTCTAAACTTCAAAAAAATTTGGAAGAAAATAAAGCTATTTGGGGAGTCTACCAGCTCTCAGGTGAAGCATAAACTTGGTGGGAAAACTTGAAGGTTGAAAGAAGATTGTCTACAAAAACCACCACTTGGGAACAATTTGTGTCCTACTTTAGAAAAATATGGTTTTCATAGTTGTACTTTGATAGAAAGATGATAGAGTTTTAGAATCTCTAAAAAGGAAATATGTCAGTCACTGCTTATTTAGAAAAACTCACCTGACTCCTGAAAACTATACCATAGTATCCAGGTGATGAGAGGTTTTGAATTAGAAAGTTTATTATGGGTTTGAACCCTCATATCAGGATTGACGTTGACCTCCATGGACCCACTACTATGGATGAAGTTTTTGAGAAAGCTATAAAACATGAGAAAAAACTAAAGACCTTTGCATCAACTAAAAAAAAATTTATAACAAAGGGAAGTAGTTTTAGCAATAAAACTCCCTTCCCTTCAGGAAGAAGTTTTTGAAAGGCAATAAAATTGGTGGGAATAGAAACATAGGTTCTAGGAATAGTCCCAAGTTTGGGAATTTATAAAAATCCAAGAATGGTTATAAGGGATGAAATGGTAATAGCAATAACAAAAACATTATTTTCAATAGTGGAAAGTTTAGTGGTGAAGGAAAAACCCAAGAGAAGAAAGGACCAGTGGGTGGGTGCTTTAATTATGGAGGTGATCATTATGCCAACAAATTTCCTCACCAATCTAATGATGTTCAATCTAAGGCACCCCTTCCAAGCCAACAAGTGTTTCAGAAGAGAATTCATGTAGTGGTAGATAACTGCCAGGCAAATTTTCAAGTGACACCACTAGAGGTATCATGAATTTTTTTTGGTTGTCTTGTTATTATGCTTATTCATAGAGGAACATCCAAGTGTTTTATATCACTTGAAATTATTTAAAAGATAAATAAAAAAGTTGGTTTTATGTTTAATTCTTGGTCTAAAAAGTATGGAAATTGAGTAGTGAAAAAGGTAGAGCAATGTCTATTTGAAGCTGAATTAGTGCTTTTAGGATTTAGTACTACAATATACATGTATGTGCCCTCCCCCAAGGATCATATGTTGTGATATTTAGAGTAAACTAGATGTGGAAGCATCGAGATAAATTTGATTGATTTACCAAAATAATATCATGCCTAGATGATAAAGGATATTCTAGATTTGTGCAAGGAGTTAAACGTGATGTTAATCTAAGGCAAATTTCCACAATGCAGTTGAAGAAGGGCAAATGAGTAGGGTGAATTATTTTTATAGTACAAATTGATGAAGTGGAAGAGGGAAAATAACCCACGATAGAAGATTATCCTTTTCTATGTGATTTTAGTGATGTTTTTCTTGATGAATTACCATGGCTTCCACCTAAGAAAGAATTTGATTTCTCCATCAATTTCATCCCTAGTTTAGAGCCCAAGTCAAAATACCCTTATTAAATGATAACAATTGAGTTGTTTGAATCAAAATATCCATTCTCTCATTATTGCATAGTCCATTTTTTTTCATTTGAATCTAGATTGTAACTTAAAGAATATTTAAATCTAAATGACCATCAGATGAAGTTTGATCATTTGATACAGTAGTATGATGTCATTTTCCTTTGTTTATGATCTGGTAAAGCATTTAAAAATTGAATAAAAGGAAGAATTTAAACACATGTAGTTTATAAGTTATAGATGTGTCTTTTATATGGATTTTATCTACTCATTAACCAATTTTAGCATCATATTTATTTCACTCATAATATTCTAAACATTCTTTTTTTGTATTTCTTATTGACTACCACACAAGTGTCCCATATCCATGCATAGGTAGTTCCTCAATTTTTCCATGTGCTTTATTGGAGTTGCAAGTTGAAAATGGCATCCTATTTTTTATTCATTATGAATTGCATTTGTTTTCCCTAGGAAACTTCAGTTCAATAGACCAGTTGTGGTGTCTCCTTTCTCAACATTAGATAATACAAAAAACAACTTTTAATATCATACAACCTACTATATAATGGCATCATATATCTCCAACATGCTTTTTTTAATTCCATATTATTTATACCCATATCTATAGCATTTTACCTCATAAGATTTCATTATTTTCTATTTGCTTAGCGTTGGAGTTAAAGATTTACCATCTTTGGTATTTGGAGGTGGTGATGATGATGATGATGATGATGATGATGATGATGGTGATGGTGATGGTGATGGTGATGGTGACGGTGACGGTGACGGTGACGGTGACGGTGAGGTGACGGTGACGGTGACGGTGATGGTGATGGTGATGGTGATGGTGACGGTGATGGTGATGGAAATCTGAAATAATTTAAAAATATAATATTTTTGAGTAGAGTATATTCAGTTAAATGATTATAATGTCTTTTTTCCCACATAGCAGTTCTTTAATACAAACTAAGTGTATAAAGATAAATGTTTTGAAATATAGAAAAGGTAATAACATTACTTATACTTGAAAAGTTTACGCTGGTAATCAAAATTAAATAATAATTACCTTATGTTTTTAATTCAAACTAAGTATTATTTGAGCTAAAATAATAACCTTGTATCCTCTTTAGAATGTCATTAATTTTGAAACTCTAATGTCTTATTACAAAAACATTAGCGACATGAAGTACATCTTAACATAGATTAGCAAACTATTTCATGTCATTAGATTGTTAGAATAATATTAAATGAATAAAATATTATAATAACATCCATGAAACTAGGAATACTAAAAAAGATATTACATCTTATTAGATGGTTTGTGATTACTTTCCAATATATTAAATTGAATAACTCATCTTAATAATATATCCTCTTCTATCATTTATAAGGATGATTAAGTTGAGATTATAGGGTCATTAGAAATGTTTCATTTATTCAAAATGAACATTAAATGTAAAACTATTTAATTATTGCAACCTGTAGTCATGTTGATAAATGAGTCATTCAAACAATCTAAATAGAAAATATTACTCTAATTTCATTTATACAATATTAGTAGCTTAAATGTAGGATTAATATATTAGTTAACTTGTATCTGGATCAACCTATTTATACCAAAATTGAATATGTAATCATGTTTATGACTCACATGGGTGATATGAGACACTCATGTAAATCATTGCCTCATAAGTACATTATTAATAAAACAAACAACTTGTAATAGGGATTATCTAGACCCAGTAACTATGAGATGTCTAGGTTGGGGAGACCTTGGATAAGAGTAGTGAATGCCAGGAGTGTGGTCTAAGATATGGGAGGGTATCCTAGTTAGACACACAAAGTAACTTATTTATCTAATGAATTAAGATTCAATAAGGGGTACTTAGTGAATTGAAAAACTTATGGGTGTAAGTAGTGTATATGGGTAGTATACATTAAGAATATTCTAATTCTAGCTTGGTTCATAGTCACAATTGTAAAAAGATGTGTGGAGTAGGCACAATGTTGGAAAATGATCTCTTTCTTAGTTTTTGGACTCTTATCTATCCTACTAATGAAGGGTAGGGCCACTCTTAGTGGATGAGAAGCATGTGGGGGATCTGAAAGGCTATGTGGTTGGAGGAGTAACCCTCTTTGATATTCTCCCTCTCTGCATCAATTTGGTCTATTGTATATCTATAATGAATCCTCTACTTAGTTGGCAAATGATCAAATTTTAAACAAAGATGAATATGGTAATTACTCATGTACACTGTTGAAGTATGATTGCTAAAATTGGAAAGTAATAACGATATTTGATCACTCCTAGCTGTATAGTAGTTGTAATCAAATTCAGGTCATATATGTGTGATTTATAATTTTGTTAATTTGAAATAAAAATTGAATGTTTAAGTTAATAGATAAATATATTTTGTTATTTTAATGTATAGTTAAATATCACATTTCATTGTCATAGTGAATGAGTGAAAATAATAGAATATAATTATTTAATAATTCTTTATCTTAACTACTTATGTTTAAAATGTTGATATTATGATGTAAATTACATTTAGTATCTATTATGTGTATGGCGTGTGAGTAGTAGATGCAAAACAAATTGTAGCACACTTTTTTATTTATGCAAGTTCTTTAACCTTGATTTTAAGAGAGTACTTCTAGTTATGATATAATGTTTATGAAGTAGATTTATAAGCTAAACCAATCACTATGAGTTTTTCCTCTAATGCTCAAAAGAAACTTAAATGTATGTACCATTATCCCTCATCACTTCATCATCACCTATCATCATACTTGTCCTTGTCCCATTATCTTAATCACCTTCATTGCATAATCATATCCTCTCTCATCTTGAAGAAATCAGTCTAAGATTTTGAGCGAGTCCTTTTGTCCTTCCATATCATCCTATCATCCTAATCCACTATTACCCATATTATTGGTTGAGCTTATACCCTAGTGGGTATTTTTATAACATCTTATCACTTTATCAATCTGAATCTAAAAAACTTATCAATCATCAATCTAACAATCTCTAGTCCAATCACCTTGCCTATTTATAACTAGTACCCATCACATCATCCTCTTGCTTGTTTGAATATAGGCACCCATAAAATCCTAAATCCTTTTTCTAGCTTGAAAACTAGACATTATTGATAGTTCGTCAGCACCTATTTCACTATAGGTCTAAAATCTTATCCTAGTCTTTTATCCATCTATCCTCATCATCACTTGTCATACTAGCTTGATCATTGAAACTAGTTTATCTACCCCCACATCAGCCCTATTTATTATCCATCATTATGAAACTAGACCATGCCTTCATCGAACAATACATATTTACCAACAAAGATTATATCCTCTTATGGTTTATTATGATGGGCTTTCCACTTCTTAAAGGGGTGGATCCCCTTCAACTCATTGCACCCGCATCCAAGACCCTTCATGTGAATCCCGCATAAATCCTCTATCCACTAATCATAACCCACTATCTACTCCTTTTTTACACTAGCAAAGGGAATCCAATATTGGCCACCTCATCTGCTATTAATCCTTCCACCCAGTCACATCAACAACCATCTAATCTAAAATTCAATGCTTCTACATATAAGTCAAAAAGAGAAGCGGGTCCTTATTATCCCCTTCCTAAGTCCTTGGAATCCCTTTTAAAATAACTAGTCACCACCAACATGATGGTCTATCCACCTATCTGACATCTTGATCCCACTAAGCCTAAAACCTCCTAGTATAAAGCCAACCAATACTATTTATATCAACAAACCTGTAGGTATACTATTAATTAATGTTGACCTTTACAAGATTATGTCCAAGACCTCATCAAACATGGTGACATAGCGATTGAGGATGAATTAGATGAGTCTAAATCCCTAGGTAAACAAGAAAAGTAATCCTGAGATTCCATTCTCAATCATGATCAAGCCCTTCCCCTTCCAAAACAAGGTTAAGACACCATACCTATCCTCCATGATCCCCCCATCCTTGAAAAATCCTCCATCCAAACCAAGTCTAATCCCTATAAATATTTCCCTTATAAACCCATCCATGACCCTTTTGAGTCCATCATTTCTCCACCATCTCTTTCTCACCCATCACATCACATCCCCCATGATGAGAGGCCAATTGAGGACAATAAATATTCTCCTAACAACATTGTGTCTTATAAATTAGAGTTAGCATTAGATTCAACACCAATTTTATTTGCATTAGGATCATGTTCAACACCAGTATCCAAATTAGACTCTTCATTAGAAACATCCTCCCTCATCAATGCTTCAATAGATGATAATTATGCCTTCCCTTTTGAAGATACCTCCAATTTGGATGACAATCCATAACCAGGGATGTCCTTAGATCCCAATCAAAATGATGAAGTCATAATAAAATTCTTACAAGAGTTATCTATTGAGGATATTCAAGGTGAATCTAATCCTACTTTGGATACTCATATTACAACTAGTCTTATTGATCCTTTTGTTGATCCTAAGGAGATTTTATCCAATGTTGAAACTGGGTTTCTTAGGAAACCTTATGGAGACTATGCTTCCCCATCATTAGTCCTTGACCTCATCATATCATCTCCACCACCTTCATCTATCATAGACTCATTTCTTCCCATCGATGATCATTTAATCACCTCCTTCCATAGGAACAAATAGGAACATACATCGTTGGACACTTCTTTAAGCAATATAATGTGTGACACAAATACAAAGGTCAAAGACCATATTCCAAAAATCATACATGATAATCAAATCCTCTTTAATCGGATAATTCAAAATAATAAAATGTCAAATCATCAACCTAATCCAAACGTACCTTCACCTACTAAATCCCAAAATCAAGTACTAGGGGACTGTCAAAATTGAAATGATCTTATATATCAATTCAAAACTCAATATCCCTTGGTAAAGCCTAAAATCTAGCACTAGAGGGAAGTCAAAGTCAAAACCAATCAACAAATCAAAAAATGTCAAAAGTAATATCCAAATGGCTAATAATCTATCAAAGTATCAAATCAAAGATGTCTGACAAAGTCAAAGTGTCTTGGATCTCCTCCAGTATTTTGTCAATTGACACCAATCTAATAAAGAATGTCCAACATCTCCAATGATGTATGCAATTGCTAGTCCTAATCCTCCATCACCCATCACACTTTCCTATAAAAATCATATCATTCATTATAGTCCTAAACATTCATTATCCATTATACCATCTAATCATAATACTATCATCCATTCAAGTCCTATACCTCCCCATCAAGATCTAATTGAATCCATATCTCCCATCACCTTCTCGAGAAACATCATCCCTCTTAGGGGTGACACAGACACCTGGTCTAGATATCTGAAGGGATCAACATCAAGAATCAATATAGTCATATGGACACCAATACATCTAAAATAAGTAGTGACATGATCCTAGAATAATATTTCTCTTGAATAGGTGTTAGTTGAATATCTAGATAGTATCAACAATCTTGCATCTCACACTTGTCTAATAAATCAAGATGCCCAAAAAGTTAACAAATTCATAAAAAAAACATTCATCCAATGGTGAAAACCAGTCTTTTGACACCTTGGGCAAGTACCATGATGAAAATTGATTTTCAACATCATGGTAAAATAATTTATTATCTTAATTGTACCTCACACTTGGGGACACAATCCATCCTTTTTGGCCATCAAACCCATCCCTCATCACATCCCTTCTCAACCTTGTCAATCACCCATCCATCATCTACCATCATATCATCCTATCTCTCATTCCTTCTTGTCTTCAACCTAACAAAGAAGTGGAAGGTGCCTCAATAAATTTTCTTGAACCATATTTACATATCCTCCAATGGACACTTAGGGAACTAAAACAAATGGTTCCTTCATGATGTGGTCATTGGCAATTCATAGTCCCTTCTTCCTTGGTCCTCATCCCCTTTTTTGCATCACCCTCATCCCTTTGTCAACTCATCCATCATTCCATCCATCCTCATCCTATTTATTAGGCTTGGTATTCCCTTTTCTAGTAACCCCATTTGTATAGTGTACATACATATTCCAAAAATACCTAAAAATTAAAATATTCTACAAATGCTACAAATCATAAAATGTGAAAAAGCCTAAAATAACCTATTGTGTCTTATCTTATGCCTAATACCATAGTAGCATCCATCCCCAACACATCATAACACTCACCTTACCATCCTCAAAACTACATCCAATACCCATCCCATATATCTGATTATACCTATCCCCATCCCCAATGAACATCCAATATCCATCTCTAATTTTCCCATTCCTCATCCTTAACTACTATATTTAATATTGGAACCAAGTCCTAGTGGTCACCCATCCTTACATATTTCCATCATCATCCCTTTTGACTAGATATTATCAACATAAATAGTCTCATCAAGATTATAATATAGCACCCATCACCTCCTTATCAATGCCTTTTCATATCTATCACCCATCTAATCCCCATTTTGCTAGTATAAATGGTATATGATCCCATCACTTTTCTACCATTGCCTCTTCATACCTAGCACCCATCCAATCATTATTTTAATAGTATGAAAGGTATATGATCGCATCATTTCCTACTCTTCTTGCTAGATTGAACCCTTGCAAGGCTTTGTCTGTTACTTATACTTGGTCACCTTACACATCACCTTTCCAAATCACTTCCCTTAACCACTTTTTTATTCAATTTTGATACCAAATACCCTACACACCCCATCCTACACACCCCATCACTTCATCCATCCTTTTATCTTAAACTAGGGGAAACATCTCATCTATATTGATCCTAATCCTAATCCAAGTTCCCAAATCCATATCCTTATCCAAGTCTTAATCCTATTCATCATCATTAGTATATAATGTTTATCCTAAGTCCACAATCATTTAATGATCATCTTGGTCCATCCCATCACCCAATCAATCATCCTATCATTAGATATGATCTGTAAACTGAAAAATACAAGTGCATTACATTCGAAAATCACTTGTTCATGTTTATGAGATCCTTCAAATTTTCACTTTCTTGTATTTAATTTTGCATAAAGAAAGTAAAATCAAAACTACAATGAAGATTAGAATGCAATAATAATAAAATAAAATCAAAGATAACACCAACAAGTTGATAACAGAGTTCAACTTCAATAGCCTACATCTCCAGGTCCGCCCAATAGTGAGGACTGTTTTATTAAAATGCTATAACAAATGGCTTTAAAAACCTTTAAAAATCTTCAATTTTGCCTTCTCTAATTTTTATATGCCTACAAATATTTCTCTTAGACCTGAAAACAAAATCCCAAGGCCGTACAAGGAAAAAACAAGGCTCTAATCCTCTTGATTCTCTTTACACAATCAAAAATCCATGTCAATACAGGTAAAAATAACTCCCTTTTATAACATTTCAGCCACTGTGGCTGAAGTAGTCAAGACCTTAGCCTTTTAGGTGCTAGGTTTCAAGTTCAAAACTATCTCCTCCATTCTAGGTGCACTTTGCATGAAGTTTGACTTTTCCTCCTCCCTAGGTGCGCTTGGACTCCTCCTTGGGCGCTCAGACTTGGTATTTTGTCCCACATGGCTGGGAATAAACATCTTGCATGCATTTAAAAGTCTTGGTGATTCCTTGGAAAGTGTCAACATCCCCCTTTTGTGGGAGACTTGGTGCTAAGTATTCATGCACGTTGGTAAATGCTTGCCTTGTCCTCTTCTCACGTGCCACATGGCACGCATTCGTGACCCATTCTCGAGATTCTCCCATGTGGCATTTCCAAAAGTTTCTATGAACACCTATTGACTTCCACTTATCACCACCTGATTGGTCCACTTGGCGTGCCCTCATTGCACCACATCATCTTACGACACCAAAATTTTACCTGTTGAACCAAAACTTTAGTGGCCTATAACTTTTGCATATGGTGTCCGTTTTGAAAACCATGAAAAGCATCAAAAATATCTCGATGAGTACTAAAATGTGAAAATTATTTGAACTAAATTTGAATATTTTGAAGTATAGAACAGTACATGGATCCACCTAGATCATTCTTCTCCACTGGGAACTTTTGGACCTCTAAAAGTTGAAATTAATTAGTAATGAGGTGAGGGTATTTTTCCCTCACCTTTCTGACTTCCATCCATCTAGCCTTGCTTGGGTGCATCCCTTTGAGACCAACATGAAGATATTCAACATAACCTCTTCTTGAAGTCTGCATATTCTTGTCAAGTATAGTATCTTCTTGTAATTTTGTTAGATATTCAGGAGAAAAATCATCAACAAAAGGAATGGATACACTTTCATCATGATCAATGATCATTGGAGGCTCATATAATTTCAAATTTTCCACATTTACAACTAAATAAATCTGCATGTAAGATGGTAAGTCTAATCAAAAAGCATTTGTACCAATTTTTTATGTTATCTGAAAAGGACCATATCAGATTGGTTTCAACTTTTTACCTTCACCTATCAGTCTTTCCTTACTAATGTGAAGCCATACCATATCACCTACAACAAATTGGTGATCAATATGATGTTTGTCATGCCTAGCTTTGTACTTGGCTTGAATTTTCTCCATTTGATCCAACTTTTCGACATTAACTTTACCATTAAACATTGGTAATTCAAACTTAATATCCAATTTTAGTGAAGGGAGAGATTCCAAAGTTTTTTTATAATCATCCAATGGAGAATGTTTTTTGGTTTCTTTACCTTTTGATTCTCGTGAATCACCTTCTTTTTCATTCTCAGATTTCCTTTGTTTGTCATGGTATAGTTCCTTAGCCATGCTTCTTGTGTCCATGAAAGCTCGACTGAGAGCTTGTTCAGATTCCACCTCTTCCTCGGCCATCCTTAAAGCATGCCTTGAACCAATCTCTGTATTATACTCAATGAGATTTCCTTCACCCTTTTGGGATTTAGACCTTATCAACATACACTAGCAATCACTGTTAAATAAAAACCACTCTGATACCAAAAATTTGATATGTAAACTGAAAAATACAAGTGCATTAAGAAAATATCCAACTTATGATAAGGAATTATATGCGTTGGTTCAAAGTGTTAAAAAATAGAATGGTACATAGATCCACCTAGATCAAGATAAGATGTTGTGGCATTGCATGTAGATATTTATGTGTATTGCTTGTCTATTTTATTTGCTTGTTTGCATGTATTATAATCTTTATTGCATCATGTCTCTTTTTAACTATTGGGAAATAAACCAGGATGCTATGAGGTCACCAAATCTATAATAACACTTATAAGTTCCCTCATTGATGTAGAGTTTTCTATTTACCCATGCACTTTAGCACAACATCCTCTTGGTCAATCTTATATCATGGGGTATACTACTAAGTTCCATATTTAATGGATTAATTAGACTATGATGAGTTTGATGATAGTTGTGATGGATTGATCTTCTCCACCCTCATCATTCATCTAATCATATAACCATCCTCCTTCCCATCACTAATATAATCATCTCATCGATTTAATTAACATCCAATATTTTAATCCTCTAGTCATCTGAGTCACATCATTAAATCACTAACATCACCCTATAATCACTAATCATAGTCATCATCATCATCATCTCCTACTCAATCATCATCATTCATATTCTAACTAGAACTACATTGACCTGAGGTATTTTTAGACAATGTAAACAACACTTGGCCACTTTTAGTGCCCAAGGATAACTCAGTAACTATATTCTCTTTCCTCATCATTCATCACCACATAATTGTCAAGTGTCATCTTAGTCAAATTTTTAGGCTATGATATCAATCTTTAATCAATCCCCATCCCCATAATTATCTCTTTAATATTTTCATCAATCACTTGCACCTGTCGATTAAGCCTGACAAATCACAACATCTATATTTTCTTCCATCAATCCTTAATTGGTTAATTTATCCTTCCCCTTGCATGTGTCCTTACTAGGGGCATCATCACTATTAATCACATTATGGCTCATTGATTTGATGCAATGCAGTCCAATTCTTTTCCCCTAACTTTTGCTCACTCAATCATATAGATTATTCTCAATCATCCCTTACATTATATTCATTGCTTTAGCTTTGAGCTACACCCATCATTAATCTCATCAAATCCTTGTCTATCCTAGTTTATATCTCTCCCATGCATGCATCCTTGCTCGGGATATGTCTAAAGATTATGGACTTTTAATCTTATCATCATCATGTTATGGTTGATTCTCCCTTGGGATGTATTGACAACCATGATTTAGTCATATTTATTCCTTGTGCATGTGTCTTTTTCAGGGGTATCATCAATCTGTAGCTCATTTATCAAGTTGATTTCATCTTCTTTATCATTTATCTCCACATCTCACATTATATCCCCTTAACTATTCATTGCATTCCACCCCTTATTTCTTCTTTCAAGTGGCCATCCATCTCACTCTTCATCGCATGTCCCCTTAAGGGGGCATCATATCCACTAATATCATTTACTAACATTCATCCATGACATGGTTTTTATTGAAAGAATACTACTCCTTCCACATTGCTTCATTTACAATGCCATTTAAAAGAGGGGAAAAAATGTATGCATCTAAAAATCCCACATTAAATACTAAAAAAAATTATTCATCTTAAAAACTAAATGAGTAGATTAAAATATGTCATGTTTTTTAAATAATGATTTAGGATGCATATATTTCTCATGGATGTAAATTTTCAAATTGATATGGAATGAAGGTTTTATTATACCACTACATTTTATTTTGTTTGAAAAGCGTACTTCTATTAATTTAATAAAAAATATAGTACAACACTAATCATACCAAAAAAGGGTCAAAAAGTCACACCCCAAAAACCACACTGAGCTAAGATATTCTTTGGAGGAATAAAAGTACAAAATAGGTCACAACATGACCAATAACCAACGTTAAACTAACTCAAATGCATATCAATAAAAAATGAATGAAATAATACAAACAACAAGGAAACAACTACACAACAACTATAAACATGGCGGCCAATGAAGGAGGTAGAGGTAGAGAATCTTGAGGTTTGTCTTCTCAAGCAAACATGGTCAAGGTATCTTTATCAACCGAGATGGGGTCCCATCAATCAACCTACTAGTTAACATCAAAATCTTGCTATACCTGAGAATCCTAACAAGATGGAGAGATGGCCAACACCAACTATGGTAATTTATCCTATGGAAGCGGTCTCCACCCCACACCCCCATAATCCCCATTGCCTCTGTCAGATCCTTGAGGAGGAAATGGTTAGAAAAAATAAGGAGAGGATATCTTCCAACTTTGAGACCTCTGACTGGGAGAGTGGTATCACCTCCCACATGCCCGTGATCCCTAGGAGGGGAGTAGTGAGGAGGGGGATCAACAGGCTTTGGATGACTGCATAAGGATCATTATCCCAATAGTCAAGGGGTACTTGCAGAGGGTGAAGCTTCAGTTAAAATTTATATATTTGACTCTGTATTAGAAAGGTAACATTAAAAATAAAAACTTTATTAGTTACAAAAAAGCATTTTTACATAGCTTCATTATTAAAGTTGCTTGATTTCTAGATTTTCAAATCTAAAAAAAAAAATCAGTGTAGAAACTCTACTATAATATATTATATCTTAGAGGCAATAGGGTAGAATCCCCCAAGAAATGCATTGTCAAAGTGAACATTTCAGGCTTGAAGTGTTTGAAAAGGGTATGAATTCATCCCCAGGCTGATTGGGCATGAGGGAAAAACCAAAAGAGATTCTTGATAGTTTTTGGATGATGATAGGCTAAGAATGTGGGATTTAAAACCCCCATTTGCTTGAGTGTATTCCACATAGGTAGACCTTGGTATAGGATATGCCAAAAGAAATTAGATTTTTTGGCTCAATACATGTTGCTAAGATATTATCAAATATCTCAGCTCAAACCCAATAGAGATATTGGAGAGACCACCAATGATTGAGGGAATTAGTATCAATATGCTAAGGGGTGAAAAAAATGTAACTAAGCTAAGGAGAGTAGAGACAAAATGGTGTGGCTATGGGCCAAGACCAGTCCTTCAACCATGATGTAAGAGAGGAAACTCCTATTTTGTGCAAGTATTCATGAAGTATGGAACTCTACAATTCTAAAGTGGATTATACATCTTCCTTATTAACATGGAACTTGAATTTTAGTATATTGTAAGGAATATAGTACCTATATTCCATACAAAAGAGATCACCAATTATGAGAATACCTTTCTTAAATAGCATCAAGATTTTGATTGAGGGGACCATGGTAAAGGGGACATTGTGAAAGTTTAACTAGGGAGACCACCATAATGACTAAAGTTTCAGACAAATAATTATTTGAAACCCATACCCCACCCAAATGAGGTGGGTTTCAAGATTTTTCCAAGCCTTCTGAATACTTTTTATGATAAAAGTACCCCTATCTTAACTGAATGCAGCAAGATAAGCACATTGTGAAAGCTAATTCCTTGCTAGGCTTTTGTACCAAGCAAGAAATCTTGAGAGATGTAATTGTTTAGAAATTTTTTCAAAGATTCATCCCCTTCCAAGATGATAATCAATATAACACCTAGATTGATCCCCTGAAGCTTGATGTCTATGAGTCCTAGCCCACTAGCTTCTTTAGGGCAATAATAATTAGCCCAAGAGACTCTATGAAAACCCTGGTGCCCCTCTGAATTATCCTAGAGAAAGTATCAAAGAATATTTTCAATCTTCATATAAGAGGAATTGCAGGGAGCCCAACAATATGAATAGTACACATGAGTAGAAGTGAGCACCTTCGAACAAATCTAGAATTCATGGGCGAAAGTCAAAGGCTTAATGATCCAAAATGATATTTTTTCTCAACTCTTTGAACCACAGAAGACTAAATTTTTTTAGGAGAGGCTATAAAGGCAAATGGAATGCCTAAGAGTTTAAACATAATTCTAAGAAGTATCCATTGCCACATATATCCCTCCAACTAAGGAGGTTTGGGTTATAGGGGTTGGCAATAACACTGAGTGTTACATAATTAAATAAATGACCCAAATGCAAGAAAAAATATATCTAAACATTTCATGGTAGGGTCAAGTTTTTTTAATGATAAATCTTCTATGAATATTGTATTTTCTGAAGTCAGCATTTAGTGAATTTTATGAAGTGGTCAATAGGGCAAGATTGCTTAAATTTTTGGGGTCAAAGTTAATTTCAAGGAGAGGTTCACCTACATTTGAATATAAAGTTACTCATATAAATGTAATTCACCAGTACTTCAAAAGACAATCTTGAGGAATTCACCATATACTATCAAACAACTTTAGGATATTTTTTGGTGGTTTGTATTTCAGGTCCCATAAGTGCTTCAAGAATCACCAATTTCAAATAAGGTATGCAACAATTTTTTTACAATATAATTTATTAGTTTTTTTAAATTATAATTCCATTTAGTGATCTTTAAGTGCCCTCATGGAAGTAAAACATGAGGACATTTGATGACAAACTATGGGTACCTAATGGCATTTCATTAGTGTGGGTGCTCGACAACAGCCTATGGGTATTTAACTATCATCTATTGCTGCACAATGGCAGTATGTGGGTGGATGATGATAGGATACAAGTGAACAATGATAGGTTGCATGTGGGTAGATATTGTTAGTTTATCAACATTTGATCATAAACTATCAGTGTTTACTAGTAGTATATGAGTGGGTGTAGATTGTTTGCTGTCAAACATTGATAGGATGTACTTAAGAAATGAAGCCATAAATAGATATAATAGCTAGCACATAATGACTATGATTCTTTATTCTCCCCATAATGTACAAAATAATAATCCCACATGTATGCCCAGACACCTTCTCATTAGTGAAAGACACTATAAATACTCTTGCCTTAACCTTTAATATTCATAAAGTTTCTTAGTGAGCATATATCATTTGCATCCTTATGAATAGTGTTCGTAGCCACCCATACCATGCTAGAGTTCACTGACATGATGCAAATGAGCACCAACACCATGCAGATGGATGCTAATGTGATGTAAATGAGTGTTAGTTCATTACAAAAAAATCAACATCTATCGACATATCATTAGCATCCATTTGCATTACATAGACATCCATCTACATGGCGTCATCATCCTCCCACACCATCCCAAAATTTGTCTGCATGATGCTAGCATCTGCCCACACCATGATGATGTTAGGTTTTATTGCTCAAGCATCCATCTGCATAGTTCCAACATCCACCCACATCATGCCATCATTCATCTACCCTATGTCATCATTCACTCGAGTCACATACACATTTTCCTATGTTCCACCATCATTAATCTACATAATGTTGGTGTTCATCTACATTAAGTCAACATTTGACTATAATATTCCAACATTTTCCCACACCATGTCATTATTCATCTTTTAGGGTCAGAGAAACCTGGTAAGCCTTGTATGATTTACCATATGGCATCACATGATTTGCATGTATGATGATACACCTTCTAAACTAATTTACCATCACTATAAATCCAATTCACCTTCAGACCTCCACAGATTTTTTTTATATGGCCCACTAAAATGAACCCTAGGCATAGTTGAAAATGTATTCATCCTATTGTAGATTAAGGAAAGAATCATCAAAAAATTTCCCATTAATTAACTACTAATCCAAATTATGAAGATAGATCCCCTTAACTAGACCATTGGAAGCATAACTCACCATTAGATAACTAAATTCTTCTATAGCCAAAACACAAAGTGGAAGAGAAAGGGGAAAATCCTATAATATGGATATATGGAACTCCAAAAGTTGATATAGGGAGCCAATTATGGTGATATAGACCATAACATCCTAAAATAGCATATTGATAGTGTGAACAAACTTGGGACTAAACCCTAGAGCCTAAGGTATAGCTATGATAAAAGTCCACTCAATCTAGTCATAAGATTTCTAAAAATAAATCTTGATGACCAATGATTTTTGGTTAGATATTCTAGCCCATTCTATACCTTCCAAAATAGTAATAAAATTATACATGATACATGTATGTTGAATTAAGCCTATTTTCTCACTTTGCATAATTAAGGGAAGTGTTTGATTCTAAGAATTTATGCTTTAGCTATAATTTTGTAGGAAACATTAAGTGAAATGATGGGTCTCTAGTTGGTAATTACCTTAGGGTCCCTTGCCTTGGAATTTTTCTGATGTTGCCTTGATTTACGAGATGACCTAAATAATTGGTCTGAACAACTTCAGAATAGACCTTATGAAGATCATGCCCAACCATATCCTAAAGGGTTTGATAAAATTTTTTAGGGGAAACCATCTATACCTAGAAATTTATTAGAGGTAATCTACATAAATAACTCCTTAAGGTCATTGATACTGAGAGGTATATCATAAGTAATTCTCTATGCTTTTGAGAGATTATCGGGGACCACAACAATGCATTAAGAGTGGTAAACTTGACAAGCAAGAGATGAAGGTTACACTATGAAGTCACCATGGTAGTGATTCACAAAGTCTTAGGGGATATCAAATAATTTGGTAATCCTATATAAATCACTTATAATGGCTTTAATTTTATCCAGATTTAATCACCTAAAAGTTGTAATTTGATGCTAAAAGTGTTGTTTGAGTTACCCTATTCCTAGCTTAGCCCTAGACCTATCGTATATCCTTAGACATAGTTTTTTAGTCATGAAGCATACCATACTCACCTATATTCAATGAAAACACAATCCCTAAACTATTATTATATCCCAACACAACTTGCTTAACAGTCTCCCAAGTGGACATTAGCACCATATTTAGGGCAATACATCCACATGGAGCTAGTGCCCCCAACTGGATACTATTGTCTTTAGCCCTAACTCTTCCCAATGGATATTTTATCAAATGTGTGACCCTGCTAAGGTCAGCCTAAGAATTTTTATTATCCACACAAGCTACATAAATCTTTAAATACAAGTCTAATTGACCTCTATACATTAGATGTAAAAAGCACATTAAAACCAAAGACAAGTTGAGCAAACTTGAGGTATTTGATCCCTATTCTAACCTAATTATGTATATTTCCATCTATAGTATCCCTCAGCCTAACTTTTAAAGATTTAAAATCTCCATCACATTTAAGGTATCCAAGTCCACTCTCATTCTAAAATTCACTTGCAATTGCATCAAACACTATGTGGGAGAACTACATCAGGCTTGATCCCTCATTGAAGTATTGGCATTTAGGTAACTCTTTTCATATCAAGGTGTTGAGGATGTCCAACCTATCATATTAATGAACAAACAATTATATTTCATGCCATACTTATAAGGAGGATTAGAGTTTGCACACGAAATCATTTTTTATCGGCACAACATAGAAAGTTTCCTACATGTAAGAACTATACCTAAAAACATAAGAACATGTGCTCCTAGAACAATCCAAAAAAGGGGACATTGCTTCTAGTTTCATGACACTAGAACAACATGGCACTACTATCCATATGGGGTGATAATATCCAATGAGCAAACTGACTCTAGAATATTGTTGACGACACTAAGAACTATTAAGAACTTAGGTTTTAGTACTTGGTCATCTACATCTATCACTTTTTAGATGAGTCTATATTTATTTTTCTTTATTACATTTATGATTAAAACATCCTACATGTGAAAATAAAAATAAATTTTATAAATGAAAACAAGCTACAGTAAAAACATAAACATGAGAGAAATTGCAAACACAAGATATATATGAAAACCCTACTAAACTATCTAGGGAGAAACCATAGGGTAAAGGCAACATCCAAACTTCATATTCCATCAGTAAATCTCTCTACAACATCTCCTCTATAACAAATCCTTTTTTGTTCTAACAACCAAGCACTTAGTTGAGTAACGATTACAACTAAGCCTTCCATAATCTAACTTCCAAGTTACAACATGCATCTCTTACAATGTTAATATCCATATCATCCAAGGGAGATCCAAGCATCTACCTCTATCTCCATGAGCTAAGCTAACAATCCTTCAAGATCCATCTCAAAGGATCCATACCATGCATCTAAGTGATCCAAGCATAAAAACCTTCTAGGATCTAACCTATAAACATGCATCTAATGCTTATAACCCAATCATCTATGTGAGATAAGATTACAAGCCTTCAAAACTCTAACCTTCTACATGCAAGCCCAAGTCTTTCATGAATCTTAAAATTTAATCCAAAATGAAATAAATTAATAACCCATGACAAAAGGATAACATAATGCTTTATATCATTTTACAACATGAGAGAGATAGAGAGATAGAGAGAAGAGATAAAATGTGGTGCCATATTCCACATGGGCTATACAATAACCACTAGATCCTCACATGTACCTAAGTCACAATAAATCCCATGTGCCTTAGATAAAAATGTGTCCTACTTGAGTGGATAAACAATGACCAATATTAAATATGCTTGTCTCCATGTGTAAGGTCAACAAAGTAGGTCCACTACTTTAGATAAGATCAAGTCATTCTGTATGACTTATAGAATTGTGACCCACTCACTGATGTGATGGTAATCAGCAATGGTGAACATCTTGTATCCTTCCACTATACATAAAATATATTCCAATCACATTTTTGACTTATTGACATATGTAGAATAATGGATCCACCAAACATGGACCCCACACCATGACCTTGAAATTATACACTCCAAGAATAAGCCCATGTAACACAAAAATCACAAGATCCATGTGATTAAGTGGAGTGTTATGCCCCACACTTGTCACATAAACATGAGCACACTTAGGACCCTTCATGGGACCCCCATCACATCATTTTCTTTCCATATCATTTACATGACACATTACTAACATGACACATCACTAACATGCCACATCATTTGCATCACCTATAGACCACCAGCCACATTACCCATATGCCACATCACCTACATGTCATGTCACCATGAATAGTGTTTATGAATAGTGACTATGAGTAGTGGCTTCACACCCAACAATCTCCCACTTGAATTCATGTACACATGAATTTCAAACACCTGCATCTTATGCCAACTAGCTACCACCTAACTGATATCAATATTGTCATTAATGTCCACTATTGATCCATAATAAACCCAATATAAGTTTATTGTGCTACTAAAACTTCTTTTCCCTAACCAACTTTGTCAACATCTATTCCTCCATAGCATTTTTACAGCAATAGAAGTGACTCCCACTTCACCACAAACCCATCCTTCTTCAAGATTCTCCCATGAACCGCTCACAACTCCCACGGCTTGGATGTATCCAATTTATTACACACGATGGATTTCTTGAGGCTTTTCCTACTCCAAATGAATACAATACACAAGATAACTTTATATTTTCTTCCAACATAGGACACTTATGAAGACAACTCTAAAAAATATACTACAAGAAGTACGATACTCTAATTCATTGCTTTTCCCATCCTTGTGCATCTCTATCCTTGGTTTATTCCTTCATCTCATCCTAATCATCTAAGCCATCTCACCATTGATTTTATTCATGTTGGGGCATTCAACCAACATTCCATCAATCCATAGAAGTAACCTCTATTAACATTAGCTCTCTATGAAGGTACCATTCAACTCCATCCACACATCTACTTTAGCTCATATAGTCTTCAAACTTCAAACCAATAACTCTTTGCCTCATCATCATATCCCTTTCATTACTCCATATCATCATGAGATCACCATGTAGGAATGATGATTTTGCATCTAGTGGCTCTAATAGAAAAACAATTACACTTCACTCATGACATTAGTCAACAATAGGAGAGAAGAACACATATAATTCAACACCTAACATATACATGTAAAAAAAATGCTACTCACCATGATCAACTTGGTACCCATGCACATTTATTAGGAAGTCATTAAACTAATTAGTGCATCATAACACCTATCAACTTTTTGATACCACTAATGAACTACATCTTACTATACCAAATGTTAAACCAACTCATGTGTAGAGTTACTCCATGCATTGGTCAACCTAGCTACTCACATTAGCTACAATGTAACCCTCCTAGCTACTTGCTTCTAATATAGTGTAACCATAAATCACTTCACTCAATGCATCTATGAGTATATAAAAGATTCAATAGTGACCATATTCTTCCATGAAAGCTCAAGTCTTAAATTATTCTTCTCCATCCATTAACTACTCCATTAGGTCAAATTCAGGTTTATGGTACCTCATCCTCTACATAGATTTTAGAACATCTCGACCAACACATTATGGTAGTAGGATCCCACAACTTATATCATTTTTTCTATCCAAGAACCACAACAAGGCACATAACTTGTCATCACTCTCCATATACATTAATGGAGTGTAGCTTACTACACCACAAGATATATAGTTGCTTCTTCATCGAGAACACTGTGTTGGTGCTGATCCATCTAGTAAAGCTTGTACATCTTCTTCTCCATTCTCCATATACATCTCCCAAAGAGAGAAATACTTGTCATAAAAAAAATTGTTTCATATCTTAGTCTCTCCACATGAAAACCCTACTAAACCATCTATGTAAAAACCATGGGGTACAGCTATCATCTAGACTTCATATTCCACCAAAAAATGTCTCTTTACAACATCCCCTCTATACAATTCCTTTTCAGTGCTAACAACCAAGCACTCAGGTGAGCAAAGCCTACAAACAAGCCTTCCATTCTCTAACCTCTAAGATACCACATTCACCTCTTATAAATCTAATATCCATAGCATCCAAGGGAGATCCAAAGATCTACTTCTATCTCCATGAGGTGAGCTAATAAGACTCCAAGCTCCATCTCCAAGGATCCATACCATGAATCTAAGTGAGCCAAGCATAGCAGCCTTCCAAAATCTAACCTCAAGCCATGCATCTGATTCTTACAACCCAAGAATATAGGTGAGCTAGGCTTACAAGTATTCTAAACTCCAACCTTCTACATGTAAGCTAAAGGATTACATGTAAATCTTAAAGGAAATATTACAATATTGGAAAATCAATTTACAAGATAAAGGCCTACAAGTCACAATAGTGTAAATCATGTATATGCATCTTCACCTAGTCAATTTTTTACAAACAAGGTTAAATGTCTAAGTCATAAATCACAACATTGTATATCTATAACTATTGATTTAAAAAACATTCAAATGTCAAATAAGAGTTCAAGTGAGACATTAATTGAAATGATTAAATCTAAGTTGACCAACCTATCCCCTTTACATGCAATGAAGAGATCTAAATATTTTTGTGCATATCATAGAATGCATGGGCATAACACATATTCTTATTTAGAATTAAAAAGAAAATATAAAATATAATAAATTTAGATTACTCACCTAGTGACATGTCATCCAGACATACAATGACATCTACCAATTTAAAAAGGGTCAAACTCAGAAACAATAAAAAATGGTTACCAAAGCATAACTTAGAACAGCCAAAGGTTACAAAAGGATAATCACTGCAAGAAATTGTACAATAAGAATAGATAAATTAGGCAAAGCTACCTCTCCAAAAATAGGCTCAACATTCAATATGTTATAATTTTGGTCATAAATATCTAGAATAGTTTGATTATCATCGTCAAGGTTTGGCCAAATAGGCCTAGGGCATCAATTCTCCTATTCTATCAGTTGATAATATTGGTCAACAAGACTTGGGATTTATTCAAAATCCTAAGTAAATTCATTGACAAATATAGTTTATCAAGGCAAAACATTCAAATACACATGAAATGTTATAGAAAGAGAAATAATTTAATTTACAAAGTCAAAATCATGTTCAACCAACAAGCATTCTCAAACAAGGTATTCTAGCAAAATATCCTCCACAACAACTTATGTCTACAAAAATCACAATCAGTATGCTAAAGCACAATTCAAAATGGTCAAATTCATAGTATGAGGTAGTTCCCTCTAGCACACCAGGTTGTTTTGACTCTAATGATGAATAATACTCAGATTCCTACTAAAAAAAAATAACTACAACATAGTAATCACACTACATGAGATATTATCATTCTTATTTTTGACATACACCATAGTGATAGTGAGTATCCCATGAGACTCATTGATTATTATGTTTCCTACTCTTGTACATACTTCTTTCTCTCTCTCTCACTCTTTGTACATAGTTTATTTTGATTTTATTATAAATAGATTATACTAAAAAAACACACAAAATATAACCCTAAAAATACAAAAATATTAAAATATTTAGAAAACACAAATTTTATAGATTGTATGCATTATTATGTTTACATTTTTACTACTTCCCAGATATTACATACTACTAGTTATCCTATTATAGTTGGTTTTGTCATATATAGATGTTCCACTTATTCTTGTTTAGTGCTTGCAGATTCTAGATAGGACTCCAATCCACTATAATCATTCAAACCATCTATCATCAACCCATTGGGGGAATTTACACTGATCTAGGTTTATACATTTGTTACATCTACCCACTTGGGGGAATCTACTACATATTTGATATAACCATTTTTATCTTTACATACTATATATTCTAGTTTACATATTGATTTATTTTGATATTGATAATTAATCCTCATTGCCCAAATTTTTTTTTGACTATCACTAGATAGACTTAGTATATATGCATCTTATCATCTACATATCTTTGTACTACATAGTTATACATGTTTTCATTTCTAGTTTTTCTAGATTAAACTTGATTCTATTCCTTATGCTTCTTCCATCTTCAAGGGAATTTGAATATGCCATTTTTATTTGGGTCTATGCCACTTATATGTTTGTATTCCTTAGACATGTTCTCATGACCCTTGTGTGTGTTCTTTCCTATTTTTATATGCAAACATTTGAACATGTTTTTATATATGTCTCTATGTCAGATTGCTTGTTGGTTGTGTATGTAGACATTTGAATATGTCCTTGTATGTATTCATTCTCAAATTTAATGGCATTTACTCATGTCCCAGGTATTATGGCCCTTTAGCCTAACTTTTGCATGCCTCATGTGCTTGTATGTATGATTCTACACCATGACACTTGTATGTGCTTGTTATGCACACTAATTTTCAATGTCATGAGGGATCTCATGCATCTACCCTTCCTACTTGGGATCCAAGATGGACATCATGCTCCATCCCCCTAGGTAGTTACTTAGACTTGATACTATATACACTGATCACATCTATCTTGACACCTTTGTGCAATGTTACATTACAACATACACTTACATTGCCTACTTATGCTCAGATTCATTTACATTCAGAGGTTATGTTTGTACATTTTATTAGAATATCATGCACATGCTTCAACTAATAATTTTTTTAGATATACTTATTTAGAGGGTAGTTCTTACATAAATTTCACAACTACCCTCAAAAGAGGGGAAATTCATAGGGGGTTGTCATAGAGATCAGGCTCTTACTTTACTATTCACAAATAAATTTCAGCACACATGCTCAGTTTCAAAAATTAGACACAGGGTAGACATGGGAAAAAATAGAGACTCAGACAATAGTTCATATCACCCTAATTTTAGGCTAGGCAGATAGTAGTTCCCAGATAGGGACACTAATGCCATAGGGTGTTATTGTCCACTATAGGGTGATATTGGCCAATATCCCCACCTTCATGTCAATATGAATCATTCAGACTAGTACACTAGGTATAATATAGATTTGCATAAATATAGTCACAGGTTTGATAGTTATGTTCATATTTTGATTAGATACATTCATCTCAGCTCAAATTCATAATAGTTTCTCATTTTTGGGGGCATCATGAATGGCATGATCACTCCCAACTTCCTTTCAGTTACGTATATTCAGTAAACATAGATACTAGATTGGGGGCATGTGTGTGACACATAATTTCCACATACTCATCCACATAATGGTTGATTAGATGGAATGATAAACACCATGTCATTATCTACACTATATACACTTACTATCACATTTGAGGTATTCACCAGATTTATGCCTTATTCCATTTGTAGTGGTGGGCATTCCTGAGTGCCCAAAGCCATGTAATATACCTGAGTAGCTATAAAGCTAACATACACATTTAGATTTACTCAGTTAGATACTTTCAACACTTTATGTAGTTTAGTTACATATGCATCTACTTCACACAGGTGGGCAATGATGAACTCATGTCCTACTTGAGTTATTAAGCACATGAGAGGGTTATACACACTTATAAAGCTATTCATAGAGATTAGGATCCACCAAGTAGGGTTGGGCAATGATGGAGTAAAAATTAGATTGAGTTCTTGAGCCACCCATATGAGGATTATGTAAGCCATTAACTCAGTCCAAACTATTCAACGATATGATTACTATGTACACTCAAACACATAGGTTATCACCAAGGTCATATATTGGTTCACATACCCAATAAGGTGTATTTGTTCATTTTCTCTCTCTTTACTTAGTTTTACCCAATTACATTATTTTAACACAATATTTTACTTTTGATCATCTCTTAAGTAAGGATTTATTTTTACATATTTCATTATAGGACATTACTTTGGATGATGTTCCACATATGCAAACCCAGATTCACATACTCAAACTTAGCTACATGAACTTCACTTTTGAGGTAAGTCTAGGTATGCTTCTTTTTCCTTTATACTAGTCATTTCACTTTGCTACATTACTAGCATAAGGGAAGCAAATGTAATCACCTAAAAATGGTAATTTGAAGTTAAGAGTGTCATTTGAGTTACCTTATTCCTAGCTTAGCCCTATACCTATCCTAGAGCCTTAGACACACTTTTTTTTATCATTGAGAAAACCATAGTCACCTATAGTTAGCCAAAACATAGTCCAAAAACTATCTTCTCAAATCCCAACCCAACTTGATCAACAAGTTCATTTCCCTTTGTCATATTACTAGTATAAGGGGAATAAATGTAATCACCTAAAAATGTTAATTAGATGTTAAGAGTGTCGTTTGAGTTACCTTATTCCTAACTTAGACCTATACCTATCCTAGAGCCTTTGACACACTTTTTCTATCATGGAGCAAACCATAATCGCCTACAATCAGCCAAAACACTGTCCAAAAACTGTCTTCTCAAATCTCAACCCAACTTTATCAACAAGTTCATTTCCCTTTGCCGCATTACTAGTATAAGGGGAGCAAATGTAATCACGTAAAAATGTTAATTGGATGTTAAGAGTGTCATTTGAATTAACTTATTCCTAACTTAGCCCTAGATCTCTCCTAGAGCCTTAGACACATTTTTTATGTCATTTAGTAGACCACAGTCACCTACAATCAGACAAAACATAGTCTCAAAACTATCTTCTCAAATCCCAACCCAACTTGCTCAACAATCTTCGAAGTGGACACTAGCACCATATATATAGGACACTAAAACCACATGGCGTTAGTGTCCCCAACTAGGCACTACTATCCTTAATGCTAACTCTTCCATATAGATATTTTTTCAAATTTGTGCCCCTCTTAAGTTTGGCCTAATCATATTTTCATGCACAAGATACAAAATGCTATAATTATAAGTCTAATTGACCTCTATTCACTCGATAGAAAATAGAGTTTAAAAGCAAAATCAAACCAAAGATAAGATGAGTAAAATTAAGGTATTTGATCCCTATTCTAACCTAATCCTACATACTACCATCTAAAACAACCCTAATCCCAATTTTCAAGGTTTCTAATATCAATCACATTTAAGGCATCCAAGTCTACTCTGATTATAGCATTCACTTGCACTTGCATCAAGCACTAGGTGGGAGACCTACATTAGACTTGATCCCTCATCAAAGTATTGGTATGTAGATCACTCTCTTCATAATGGGGTGTTGAGGATGTCCAACCTATACTATTAATGAACATGTAATTATTTACCATGCCATACTTGAAAGGATGATTAATTTTTTGTTAACCCCAAAATTTTGGCTAAGTGTTATCCAATTTTGGTATGAAACTAGCATAAAATTGAAGGACCTTGGCACAAAAGGACCATGACACATTGTTGATAGGCATAGAAGCATTATGGTGTGAAACTTATGGGGTATAAGAGGATAATGGCATGGAGGAATGAGCATGAAATGACCTAATCATAGTTGAATGAGTCACAAGAACCTAAAGACATATGACTTGGAATAGAAGTGGAAGACTAGGGGAATGCATGGGAAGTGGGAATAGTTAAGAGAATGGTTCATATGGGTCACCTCGATGCTATTAATAGTATTTTTTTCACCATCATACAAGGAGAGGAACACATGGTAGAAAATATATAGCATATAGTGAGGATATAGGGGGTGTAGAGGCCTTGGTCTTTAGGAAAAACTAATTATTGAGTGCCATAATTCTCAGTCTGTTGAGAGTTCATTGGAAAATATTCATGCCATTAATGATTTTAAACACTTGGTAAGGGAAAAAAAGTATAAATACCCCTTTTGTAAAGTATTTTAGGGATGGACTTTGGGAAAAAATTATGACAAAATTTTACCTTTCTGATGATTAAGCATAATATATGAGATATCAGGTTTTATCTACTTCTTGTGTTTTATGATGAATGATAGTGTGTGAGTTAAGTGATTAGACTTAAATATAAGTTCTTCCCTATCTTTGTTTTATTTTCTAAGTAACTAATGCTAATATAAGATGACAATATTATTCATAGTGATATTAATCAAACCTAGAACTCAAAGCATCAAGGTAGACTATCTTTGCATTTATATAATCCCTATTTAATTTACATAAAAAGAAGGATATGAACAAGTTATTAACACTTTGCAACAAGACCTATGGGATTCGGTCTTTCACTATGTGCTTTAGGTGAGTGTGTAAGACCTAAATCATGTATAAAAGGGCCAATACACTAGCTCATTGGGCTAGACTTCCTTGCCAAAGCTAGAATTATCAAATAAACCTCAACATTTTGGTTTCATTGTTTGGATGCAAATCACTTGAAGCATAGTCATGGAAAATGTTTGAGTATATTACTCTTGAAAATATACAAGAATAGATTAATAGTGTTGAAGATAACTTTGCATTTCCCTACTTTGAGGCAAGAATCTCCACACGCTAGTGGGTAGAATAGAAACTCTATAGTGAATTATATGAAACATTATTTTTAGATGTATTGGTTCATTTACATAATTGGTTGTCAACATATGCTCAAGGACAATCAATGAATCTTGGAAGGAGACAATCTTGGATGGTAGAATGACAAAGACCTTTAGTAAAACTTGGAGCTTTGAGGATATGAACAATCAAATTTTGGTGGAAAGGAGTTCTGAATAGATACATTTTGGAGTATGTTGTAACTACCTATTCATGTCCTGAAGAAGCTAAGTTCTAGTTCTTTTGATATCCACATGGTTGTTATATTAAGCTTTTTTATTTTGAAATGAAGAAGCTATTTGGTGATCTTGGACTTGAAAATATACAAATGGATAGATAAATCCTCTTGTGCATGAGATGCACATTTGGAAGTGGAGAATAAGAGTTGGTAGAAGATTTGTGGGTTTAGAATGGTATCTAGTCAGTGTGCATTATACAATCAAAAGTATGATGAATCTCGGTAAATGATTATAAGAGTTAGTAGTGTGAGAAGAGACTAGGAGAACTCAAGGATTAATATTAAGAGTCACATGAAAGTTGAAACACATGAGGACCCCATCACTATTGAGCCATATTCTATGCCACTTTTATCCTACAAAGGAAAAATAAGTTGGATGATAGGAACTGAGTAACCAAGTCTGAACCAACCAAGTTCCCCCACCATAGTGTGCACCCATGATTTTGAGTGAGATAAAGTACACATATGTAGTTGGGATATAGATAGTTTGGAATTAAAGACTAAATTGATAAGGTATATTAAAGGTGAGCCTTTTGATGCTCATTTAGAATTAACACTTTCTTTCCCTCTTCAAGGGAATTCCATGGCACAATTTGGGATACTTGGTGGTCCAGTCCTACAAAGACAAACTACATGCCCCAATTTGAGTAATCAATCAGATACCATGCCTCATATCAAAAAAACTATTGTTGGAGATTTTGGAGGTGGAATAAGAGGTGGCACAGGGGATAGCAAATTTCTTCCTCAAGGGATTAGGTTTAGAGTATCCCAACAAACACCCATTCAAGCACCTAAACTGACTACAATGTATTATAAAATGACATTACACTTACCAAAATATCAAGGTATGGAGAATGTAATTGAGTATGTCCACAAATGTAAACTAATTTGGAGGGTACAAGGCATTACCTCCTATGAGCATAAGGCCACATAGTTTACAGCTAAGATTTTGGAATGCACACATAGATGGTATTGAAAGTTTGACCCTCAATAAATAGTGGTTGACTATGATCAACTTAAGATAGCCTTCCTTCAGGAATTTGACATTCTTGAATTTGAGCAACAAAGCATAAAAATAAAGAAGAATATAAAATAAGGACTTACTAAGAGTGTGTATGAGTATGACACAAGTTTTAAGACCTTATTATATAAATTATCATTTGAGATTAATTTCGCTTAGCATGCACAATGGTCTTTGGGACAATTGTTACCACCCTTCTGTTAAACCTTATCATAGTGGACCTTCACTAGTCTATGCAAGGATTTGGAAAATACTCTCCACATTGAGGTAATTGAAAGCATTTATATAGGGATAAATCCCTTTATACAGGACCAAATAGTCTCAATGGAATTACAACTTGATTATTTGATAGCCAATAATGCACATGAAACATGTAGTGGTGTTTGGTGCACAAATTGCAAATCTGAAGGGCATACATAGAGTAATATTTTGCATAATAAAATCCATATGGTACTTAAAAAAAACATGTAAAATATGTCATGAGGAACATGATTTACGCTCTTGTCCTCTAATATATAAATCTATGCACACTAAGGTATTTGACTACTGCAAGATCTATGATTCTTATAGTCATGACACTAACAATTGTCATTTGATTAGTGACATCCCTGAAGCTTGAGTGTATAACATGTTTCAAACCTTAGTAGAAAATAATGAAGACAATGGTGGATACCAAGGATGAGGAAGATGGAGAGGATGAGGATGTGGTCATTTCCCACCTAGGACTTGTTACAAATGTGGATCTCTGAACCACTATCAAAGGGATTGCCCAAACTACTTGATGTGCACTTTATGTATAAAGGACCATTGACTAAAAGGGTGTCCTAACTTATATGCAGCACTTTATGTAAAAAGGAATACTATCATGATAACAAAGTGAAGGTAGTAGTCAGTTATAATGGAGTAAAAGTAAATGAGCCTCACGTCGAAGCTTGTGAAATAATATGGTAGGATGAGTCCTACTTACTAAAATATTTATGGGTGCATTCATTCTATGGAACTTTACACACTAGGGCATCAATATGGTAAGTTCATAAAGAGTGACACATGGGTAGTAGGTTTTGGCATCTACTAAAGAAGAATATGAACTCAACACTATCCTATACTTCACCAAGGATGGATTTGCACCTCACCCTCCAAGCCATGCATGAAGCGGTAGTAGTTGACCCATGTCTCATGGAAGAATGATTGAGTATTATTAATCAGGACCCTAAGGATCCCCTATATCTATTCCAAAAACCATTGACATACCTAGTTCTCGCACTCATACCCATCCTTGATTAGAACCAATGTGAAGAAATTTGTTTGGGGAAACAAAAGCTCATTTTACAAGTGGAATAAGGTGAAGGATCCACTCCACTTGGCCCAGTGTCCAACCATTTATATGTTCCTATATACATTGGTATAAGAACTATTCAGGACATAGGTGTTGATATGGATAACCCCCACCATGGTCCTATTCAGACTATTTAATGCAACATCAGCTCAGAACAAGAACCAAAGATGGATACAATAAGACACTATTGAACTGACACAGATTTTTTTTTAAATGTTAAAATAATATTAGGATGTCTTCTTAAGAAACTATAGTGAAATAAAGGGAGTCCACCCTTCCTTAGGGAGGATACATATCAAGCTTGTTGATGATGCTTGACCAGTTAAAAAATGCCCATGTAGGATGAATCCTAATCTCTGATCCTGCATCAAAGAATAAATTGACAATATGATGTGCACCAAGGTAATCACTCCCATTGATGACTCTCAGTGGGTCAGTCCCATTATGATTAGTATCAAGAAGGATGTACACATATGTATCTATGTGAACTACTAAATGCTTAAAGCATCACATGTAATTGATCCCTTTCCAATGCCATTCATGAAGGAGATCCTTGAAGTTATTATTGGATGTGAGGTATATACCTTCACAAATGGATTTTTGGGGTACCATCAGGTCTAAATAGCTAAATAAGACTAACCCAAGACAAAATTTTCCACCAAATAAGGATCATTAGAATATATTGTTATGCCCTTCGGGTTGAAAAATGCCCCAGCTTTGTTTTCATGAATAATAGTTAAAGCTTTAAGGACTTCATCCACAAATTCCTTAAAGTTTATTTGGATGATTGGATAGTATATGGTTTGGTCAAGGACCATTTTTCTAACCTCAGACTTATGCTTGAGAGTTATTGGGTCTTATAAATTTTATTAAACTTAAATAACTACCTATTTATGACACATTTTAGTGTGCTCCTAGGTTATATTATTTGTAAAGAAATACTTCTAGTAGACCCAATGAAGGTATATGTTATACTTCACCTCCCAATGCCCAGGAATTAGTGTGAGGTCCACAATTTTTTGGGCCATACTGGTTATTATAGAAATTTCATCCACACATATGAAATAATTGTCGACCGCTTGAAGGAAATTTTAAAGCAGAATGAGCATTTCATATGGACTTGTTCTTGTAAAGAGGCATTTAAAAAAATTAAAGGAAAAGTTGGTCATTGTTCCTATCCTCTAGTTACCCGATTGGACAAGAAATTTCATGTCCATGTTGATGCATCTTGTATATCCTTTGGTTAAATCCTTGTACAACCAAGTGAAGATCACTATACCAATCTAATTTGCTTGTAGGAAGCTCACACTAGCTGAAAGAAACTATACCAATACAGATCATGAAGTATTTTCAATGGTCTATGCTTTGTAGAAGTTCAAATAATACCTATTAGCTACTCCTTTTGTTATATAGATCATGAGCCTTTGAAGTACCTTGTCAATAAACCTATATTACATGGATGGATCTGTCAATAGATTATGTTGTTTCAAGAGTTCCAATTTTTAGTTATAGTGAATCTTGGGAAGGCCAATTATGGACCTAACCACCTACCATAGATCAAGAATAGAAAACCACCATGTGCCATAAAATATGATCTTCCTAATGTGTAACTCTTCCATATTACATGGGTACCTAAAGATCTAGAAGATATTGTAGCATTCTTGACCACTACCTTTGTGCCTAACGGTCTCACCTCGTAGTCCAAAAATCAACTCATGGTTCACACTTTACCCTTTTAGCTTATAGTAGTTGATCTTTGTAAAATGGTTCATGATGAATTTCTTTGACATTGTGCAATGTAACATGAGCACCTCAATGTACTCTATAAATCTCATGATAAACTTGTAGGTGGACACTTTACTAGAGAGGATAACACATGAAAGGTTTTACTAGCTAGATTATGGTGGCCAACTCTTTTCCAATATGCTAAATCATATGCTAGGTAATGTGACATATGTCAACACATAGGCAATCCCAACCAAAGAGATGTTATGCCTCTACAATCCATTCCTTGTTAGGAACCCTTTGAAAAGTGGGCTATTGATTTTATTGGCCCCATCACTCCAGCAAGATGATGAGCAGGTTATCGATATATCATTACAAAATCTACCTTACATTTTGGGTTGAAGTTACACTGACAAAGGATTATATTGCTACTATTGCTGCATGGTTCATTTGGGAGAATATCATAACTTAGTTTGGATGTCAATTGAGTTGAGTTTTATCCCAAATTTTGAATGCAAAAATTTACATCTTATTGGTTGAGTTCATAATCGTACACCACAAAATAACACCATATTATCTGTAAGCCAATAGAACTGATGAGGCTTTCAACAAGATCTTAGGTATCACACTGATAAAAATCTATAATGTTGGTCAAACTAATTAGGATAATAGGGTGTTTATAGTACTATTGGCTTACCAAATAACCTACAAATGCCTAAACAAAAGCAAACCATTCAACTTGGTGTATGGCAAGGGGGCAATCCTATCAGTAGAGTTCTTGGTACCATCTCTTTATATCATGTGAGTAGGACAACTGAATGAAGATTCATCCTTGAAAGCATGCTTAGACACTTTATTACAACTAGATGAAGCTCATTTTCTTGCTCATTGGAGCTAGGATGTAGAAAAGTACAAGCAAAAGACATGGCATGATCACCATATAAAGAACAAAACATTTTCTCCAAGAATGAAAGTATTTTCGTAAAACTCTAAGTTCGTGTGCTACCCTAGAAATATTTGCATACACTGGGATGGCCCTTTTATAATTCATAGCATTAAACCTACTAGAACATGTCAGTTACAAAGGATGGATGGCTAGTTCCTTTCCGGGCACTATAATAAAAGTTGGTTCTATTTGTATTTCACTTCAGAATAGCTAAAGTATTGTAATCAATAAGGCTTATGCCATTAGTTTAGGATTTACTACTTTCAATAGAAGTATAGCCTTTATTGCATGCAACTTTTCCTTTTTGTAATTTTATTTCAAAAATTCTTATTCTCTTCGTGGAGGACCATGACTCATTTTAGTGTGGGGTAAGTAGTCATGATTAGTAAGAAAAACATGAAAAACACACAAGTTACTTAGGCATGTGAGTTACACAGGCACACAAGATATTAATGATGTACAAAGTACTAAAGGCATGCAAGTGATTTAAAAGGGGTGAGGTTCTTGCCATGAGTTAGAAATTCAAAAGAGATAGTTGTTTCCCACCTCACAAAAAGTGTAGGACACAATTGTCATCCACTTTAAATAAAGGCATGAAATAAT
Organism: Torreya grandis; assembly: GCA_037957365.1. Taxonomy (NCBI): domain Eukaryota; kingdom Viridiplantae; phylum Streptophyta; class Pinopsida; order Cupressales; family Taxaceae; genus Torreya; species Torreya grandis. The sequence goes on along the minus strand of JARHVA010005501.1, from coordinate 42,909 downwards.
ATGTTCCATCAATGCATAAATAATATTTATGGCAAGAAACATGCCAATGGCATGATAAGACAATACTATTAAAACCATTAATTGAAAAAATAAGGATCCAAATGTGATAGTTATTAATAATCTTCATTAATTACATAAAGTGTTGGGTGACAAAAAAGCATTAATGATGTTAAACCCCTCTTAGAGCCTATAAAGAGGCAAGTTAAACTGCATTAAGAATCTACATTATTGACATGGAGTGATTGGTGATGAGAAATCATTAATGATGGTAAATAGCTCCTAGAGCCTATAAATAGGCAATTTAAACTCATTCTACACTTTACATTGAGATTAATAGAGTTTAAGATAAAGCGACTACCAAAGCCAAGTTAATTGAACCTAGAGCCAAGTAAAGTGAATTCATCTCCATAGCAGCGTGCATAGGTCATTACCAAGTTGAGAAGAGATATTATGATTAAGGTTTGTTAGAAAAACATTATTACCTAAAGTTGTAGGTTGCAATTCCATCATTGAAGGGTGCTTAATCTCAAAAAATTGAAGCAATCATATGCAACCACATATTATTTTAGAAATGTTGGATGGCCATGCATTAACATTTAAGCTTCTTGAATGGTGATATAGCCTAAGAAAAAGGCCAAAAGAATTAAACCCTTACCAAGAATATTAGAAAAAGGAGGAGGTGAGAGGAGGAAACTAGGTTCCAATTAGGGAAGAGAAAATAGAATACCAAGTTTAGAGCATGGAAGAAGAAGAGGAAAGTATGGTGCACAAAGTGAAGTAGGCTCAATCGTCCTTGGTATAGAAATCTCAAGCATACCCACCTTTGTCTCTATTGATTGAAGAAATGCAATATCTAGAATTAGTGTTACATGTGGAGAACTAGGTCTTTAACGTTTCCATCTGTATCATCTTTGAATACAATCATCACCAACTTGGGAATGAGGTTAAGCTCCAAAGTGACTATTAGGTTGAGACCAAGAACACTAGGAATGAAGTGGTTTATGATCTCATGATATTCAACCAATTAGATCCTACATGGTTATTCTAGCTCTTCAATTTAGCATACTTTGGTAAAGCCACAGAGTTATTTCAATTCCTTATTTCATGCATCCATGAGGATTATATTTTATTCACCAAGCACAACATAAAAACCATGCCTAAGAGGATTAACAAGGTCATGGGACTATAGTGCTTAGGATTGAGCTTAATTGATGACTTAGAAGACACCCAGGAGGTCCAAAAGACCACCATGATGCTCATGTATTAGAATCAGGGTTGTGCCATACACATCAAAAACTTGTAGGATCCTACCTTTCAAGTTACAACATGGATCATCATGACCAAGATCAGAGAGATTGATAGTTAGAAAGAGGTTGACATAGTGCACCTTTATTTTTCCCATCAGGTCACACATGGGCTGAAGTATAATAGGGTTATGTACTTCACCTTGAAGATTATTTAAGATGTGAAGAGGACCCATTGGGTGCCTAAGTATAGGTTTCCATTGGGAGTAATCCTCCTCTTATTAGTTTTTGATGAAATTGGTGTGGCAGATTATAGCTCAAAAATGCTAAAGTGGGTATACCCTCCCATGCACAAGTCCCCCATTGAATGCTACAATGCATTCACATGCCCCAAACACATCATCCCTCATACAAGATCCAGATGAGGTATTGGTTTGATGTAATGAAGGTAGTGTTTGGGGATGAGTTATGCATCCCCAAGGACTTGCCTCCTTAGTTGCAAAATAAGCATAGTTTGCCTTTAATCAACACTTCTCCCTCATGCATATCTAAATGAACCCATTCAAATATCTCTCCACATGGATTAAGTTACCATATGCCTTCTCAATTCAGTACTTCATAGACTCCATGAATTAGATTTATGAGTCATCCTATCATCCTGTAGGCTAAGAGAATAGACTCAGAGATTCACACTCTTTGTAAAATGTTTGTCTATCCAAGAAAAAAGACATATACATAGAAGAGGGAGGTGGAATTTAATGACATCAATTTCAAGTAGACAATGGTGGGGGAGCAAATTCAAAACTTTTTTTACATGTTGTGTCCTCAAAAGGATCCATAAGATAGGGACCCCAAAGAGAAAATTCCATCAGTGCCACCATTGAAGAAGAGAAAGTGGCTAGATATGGGTGCCAACACAAGTGGGCATCTAACACCACAAAATGGTAGAAGACTATAGAAGCACCATGACCTACCCCTATATCATCTAGACCCATGCCATCCTATCCATCTATGTCACCTCTACCTCTCCCTTCACCTTCTCCACCTCATCCATCTCCATCCCCTCCCCACACTTCTCTATCTCCTCTATGCTATTTAACATCATGTCATTCATCTCCTAGCCTACTCATCCTATTTCTTCTCTACCTTCTCCACCTCCAACTCCACATCCACCTTCTACACCTCTACTTTCTCCCCCTAAAGTAACTCTACCATGATCTCCTTCAAGTGCTTCCACTTTAAGATCTTCTCAGCAACAGCCCCCAAGGTAAGTGTCCCAACAATAAATTATTGAGGTATAGGTTCATAGTTCAAGGTCTGATTCCATGAAAATTACCTCCTTAGCATGGGATGAGAAAGCTCCCTCTAATGATTTGTTGATTGATGTTGAACTACTATATGGTGAGGAGTGTGATTGTGAATGAGAACTGAGCAAGATGGTTGTTGTTAGACACAAGGAGGTTAAACTTTATCATGACCCTAGTAAAGGGAAGGGACCGACTAAGACCATAGAAGAACATGATGATGATGTAACTAGAAATACACATGAGTAACATCAGTTTAGCATCCAAGATAAGATGTTATATCTTTGGCCACACTTCATTTCCAATAAGGCAACCTTGGAAACAAGGAAGAAAGTGTCCTTTTTGTTAGATATGTACAATGAGGAGAGTGAATTTGAGCTCCGCAAAAGTATCCTTTCAATGTGTCTATATGCTTTAGCATTACCAAAACCACTATGGATAGATCCATAGAAGATATCCCCTATTCTAGCAAGCACCACCTTTTTGAAGCTCAACATGGAGATCATGTGAAAAAATAGTTTATTAGATTCTAATGTGTGTACTATTGAGAGGAAACATGCCAAGATTATGGGCATGTATATTAAAGAAGTTACAAAGAAATAGGCACTCACTGAGGAAGTGGCCACATTGAAGTAACAGATCCAAGAGTCCATAGAGGTAAAAGTAAGGGTTTTGAACCTCTATAAAACAATTTTGAATGAATAATTAGTAATAAGAGATGGTTTACCTCTTGACAAGGACACCGTATGAAAGCTAGAGACATTGGTATAACTTCTGCTAAAATAATGCAAGGAGTAACCCATGCCAAAAGATGAGTGATTGGAGTTAGCTGAATAGTTCACCACAATCATCAAAATCTACAAGTGTGCTATAGAGAGGGTTAGGGAGGTTATCCCAATTTTAGATGAATTTTTTTTGTAGCTAGCATGCCCAAATAAAGTTTTAGAGGCTTGGATCCAAGCTAAACAAGTCCAAAGGCAACAACTGGTTGATGCCACACTTCTAATAAAAGACCATGTTGAGCATGCAAAAACATTTAGTGATGTAGAGATAATGGAGGACATAATCAATAAACATTATCAATAGTTGAATGCATGCATATTTTTTAGCACTCTGAGGATAGGTTGATAAGGATATCTTCACACTTGAAGACATCCACAAGGATGCCATCACATCCCTAGATGAACTGGTCAAAAAGGTCAATAAGACATCCATCGAACCCAAGGAGAAAGAGAAATCGAAGGGGCCCATATAACAAATACTATAAAATTTCTTGAGGAATTGATTGTCACATTAGGATAATCTAAAGAAGGATATCGAGCAGTCAAGTTCCTAAGTTTTGATGGAGGATGCTAATGTGACTTAGTCTGAGATGGATTAAGAACATAGTATGGGGTGATTTTAACCCCTAATTTTTTGCTATGTTGTCCAATTTTGGCATGGAATCAGTATGATGTTGAAGGACCATGGTGCAGAAGGAACATGGTGCATAGATGATAGGTGTAGAAGCACCTTGTCACATAACCTATGGGGTACAAGAGGACAATAGCATAGAGGAACCACTTTTGGAATGAATTTGTGATGAACTTTTACCTTTCGGATGATTAAGCTTAATGTATGAGATAAAAGGTTTTATCAGCTTCTTATGTTTTATGATGTGTGAGTTAATTAATCAGACTTAAATATGTGTTATGCCCTATCCTACTTTTATTTTATAAGTAACTGATGCTAATATAAGATGACAATATTCTACATAGTAATATTAATCAAACCTAAAACTCAAAGGATCAAGGTAGTCTATCTTTGCATTTATATAATCCCTATTTAATTTGCATAAAGAGAATACTATGAACAAGTTATTAACACTATGCAACAAAACCTACAACAACTAGTCTTTCATTGTGCACTTTGGGTGAGCACACAAGACCTAAATCTTGCATGAAAGGGCTAATGCACTAACTCCTTGGGATAGAATTCATAATCGAAGTAGGAGTTATCAAAGAAGCCCCATTAGGTTTTCACACTAAATCATGTTTTCTAGGCACAACATAGATCTTCAGATTTAATGTACGTAGAAACAAGACCTACAAACATAGGTGTAGGTATGCCTAGAAAATAGGAATAGTCCCATAAAGGGAACACTACTACCACTTTGAGGACACTAAAATAACATGATAGTAATTTCCGTATAGGTCACTACTATCCAATGAGCAAACAAACTCAATAATCCTGTTGATGACACTTAGAACTAATTATAACTCAGTTTCCCAGACCCAAATCATCTATGACAATCACTTTTTTGATAAATACATCTGTATGCCTTTTTATTATTATTTTTATAAATTCAATTAAGTTAAAATGTTATAAAAAATCATTTCTTAATTAATGAAAATTTTTAAACTGATTTAGACATCTGAAACCTTTAATCTAAACATAGAGTGTACATAGTTAAACTCTAAAAGGTTAAATTACTACAGCTTGTCTTGACATAATGAGAGAAAAAAAATTCTTGTGTCACTTTTTCTCCTACCTTCAACTAATGTATTTGTGATTTAAGTTGAGCTCCTTTGGCCTTATAAGCCTCAACAACCTAGAGTTTGTCTCCACATGGCAACCTAAGTTTGCAAATGAGGGTTTAAAGGTGCATCTCCCAATTCCTATGAAACCCTAAGGTATTCATGATTTATAGTATTATGAACGTGTTTCCTAAAGAGAGTCACTTATTTTCCATAAATTTAGAGGAAATAGGTGATATATTTTATAGCATCAAAACACCAATCAATCCAACAAGTGTCCCTTGTGGGTATGGGAGCTATGTTCTAAATCTTGATGATATGCTCAATAGTCATCTCATGCTTGAGATGGATAGTGTTGAGGTAAAACTAAAAACCCTTTGGTCTAACCAGAGGAGAGGTCCATTATATGTAGAATCAAATGGGATGATGAATAGATAAGAATTAGTCTAGAATCATAGACTCATGTTTGCCATGAACTTGAGGGAAGAAAAAAATATCTTGATCCATAAGTAGGGCATAGTCAAGATGTTTGAGGACTCGATCTTATCCTTGATAGAAATTTGACCATGTGAAACATAAAGAATTGAAATCTTTCCTTTTATGATGGTTTGGGTCAAAAATCCCAAGTTTATTTCACATGTAAAACCAAGCTTCCTGTATTCCTGCACACTATCTCATGGGAAGATGATTTTATTTATCTTCAACAAATTTAGTCATGTTGAAGTCACCACAAAGAATCAAATGTTCATCTATAAGGGAAACATAAAACCATCTCTAGATCAAGGTGTGTTCCATAGTATCATGGGAGGGGTTAGAATCAGATATTTTGAAATAGGTTAGGTGCTATAAGGGTGAAAAATCCCCCATGGTGAGGCTTATGATAGGTGGCCTCACAAAGGGCCCTAGGTGAGATAGTGTGAGATGCAGATTGAAGTAAAAAGCCAAAAAAAATTACTTCTTACATGCATAATAGTTTCATTTGAGAAAAATAATGATAATTGTTCTTAACCATATACTTATGAGTTATATCAATGAGTCTTCTAATATTTCAAGAATAAACTAGTATTGGGAATCGTCCAAGTTCATATCATTTCCCGTAGTGAGGTTTTAGAGGGCTGAAAATTGATTGACAGTTGAGGCTGAAAAGGTAAGGTCTCTAAGATTGAAAGGTTGCCTTTTATTTGGCACATAATACTCATCTATAGAGGAGAGGGATTACGTGAGTGACACAAAATAACCTTATAATTGAGGGATACAAGCCCATGATATAAATTGGAATCATTCACCCCTAAAAGGGGTTGTTACAAAGGAGTTGTAAGAGTAGGAGACTAGTAAGACACAAACTGGGTGACCACATGTGGGGATCAAGAAACGAGAGGTGGGGGTTTAACTTGTAAAGATGTGGAGGATTTACTAGTAGAATCTAAGGGGCATGGCCCATTTGTGGGTTGGTATACAACTGGGTGGGGTTTAATATTGCTACAATCAACATTATTTTTCTAATTAGAAACCATTGTCCACCCATTAGAAGGTTAGGGTTTTGACTCAGACCCACTTTTGTCTTGAGGGACCAAAAGAGTGCGAACCATTAAAGGCTGTTCTCTAATCATGTGGTCTAAATATTAACACCAAAAACAAGTGATTAGAAGGAATAAACACATAAAAATACATTTCACAACATTTATTTCACTCTTTGCTATTCTCACCTACTTCACACTCATAAACACTTAATAAAAAGTAAAATAAAATAAAAGACAAATCCCTCATGGAGTTATTTGCACCATTATGGAAATTGATAGTAAAATTATTATATTATTAATTTCCAAACTTGAAAGACCACCCCCAACATTAATGTCACATAAAATTTTAGGAACATCATATTTGAGTGAAAGCATGATATCCTTGCACATTAAATTTGAGAGTATATCATCAGAAGGAACACTAGCATGAATTCTTCTATGGATTAATGGAAAATGTCAAAGCATAAAGTCACTGACCCCTAAGATAATTGATTCACTCCACTTCTAAAATTCCCACATTAAACACCAAGAATAAATATTCATCTTAAAAATTAAGAGAGCACACTAAAATATGTCATGTTTCCTAAAAAATGTTTTAGAATACATATATTTTTTTGCATATGTGAATTTTCTAATTGATATGGAATGGAGGTTTTATTATACCAATACATTTTTTTGATTGAAAAATACACTTCCATTAATTTAACAAATAATATAGTACAATTTTAATCATAAAAAAATGGGTGGAAAAATCACACCCCAAAAGCCACACCAAGCTAAGGAAGACTCAGGAGAAACAAAATTCTGAAAGAGGTCACAACCTAGACAATAAACAAATGTTGCCCCCTCAATTTTGACCAAGTATTTGTTCTAATTTTAGTATGCAATGTAGAGGGACCATTGTCTATTTTGTATTAAAATACTAGTACTATGTGAGAGAACCATGGCCCAGGAGGATCATGGCGTGGGGCTTACAAAATGGAAAATTGAAGGGCATAAAAGGACAATGGCATAAGGGACGTAATATGGGAGGACCTAGTCAAGAGAAAAAATGGCACAAGGGGCCCAAGACTAGAAGGCTCATAATAGAAGTGGAAGATTAGGGGAGCGTGTGGGAAGTAGAGTGTGAGAGACGTGGGATTAGTTAAAAGATCAAATCAAATACGACACTCTGACCCCATCAATTAGAGGTTTTGTACCAGCCTGTAAGGAACAAAACACTTGGACAAAAATATATAGCATAAAGTAAGGATCTAGGAGAACAAAGGCCTACGTATATAGGAATAACTAGTTATAAGAGCCATGAATCTCAGTCTATTGAGATCCTGTGTGCCATTTATCATTAGTAGCTAGTAGTATGAAACTTGGTTAGGGAAAAACAAGTATAAAAACCCCTGTTGTAAGCATTCAAAGGGGAAGAGAGATCACCTTTGGGGTAATATAGAGAGTATTGTATTCAATAAGCATTCTAATGAGAACTCAATGTTTATCAATTTATATTATAAACAATGAAATATTTTAAGTATTATATATTAATATGTGTTTTATTTTCAAGTCATGAGTTCTTCCCTTTTATAACTAGTTACTAATGGTAGTCCTGGTTATCATGGTAATTAAATCTAAAATATTAGGAATAATAATAGTATATTTATAGTGTTGACACGAGAGATGAGAAAAAATACATTGTGCTTCAAATCCTTTAGGAATTAGTCTTTTACTATGTGTTTAGGGTGAGTGCATGAGACTCATCCCTCACACGATAGGGACAATGTGCTAGCTTATTGGGAAGAGGCTTCAACGCTGACATATAGATAAAGAAATCCCAACATTGTAAATCAAGTGGAGCATAATCATGGGATAATGTTTGAGCACATCACATAAGAGAATATTGAAGAATGGGTTACTAGTGTAGAAGACAAATTTACATTCCCTTATCTTGAACTAGGGGTTTCTACATTACAGTGGGTAGAGTAGAATCTCTACAACTCAGTATATGAGACTTTCTTTTTTGAGGTCCAAGTTCTCTTGCATTCTTGGATTCTAGCATTCGCTCAAGGACATTCCAAAAATATTGAAATAAGGTAGTCTTGGACACTAGAACAACAAAGGAAATTAGCATGACTTGGAGTTCCTTGGACATAAGTAGTAAATTTTTGGTGAAACGTGTTTAGAATAGTTACTTTTTGGAATACACGGTAACTACTTACTCATGTCTTGAGGAATCAAAGTTCTATTTTATACGAGAATCAAGGGGATGTTATCTTTCATTATTTTCCTTCGATATTAAGAATATAATTATTGAACTTGGGTTGGAAAAACTACCCATGGAAGGCTAAAATCTCCTATGCATGAGGTGTTGTAAGCTACCCTCTATGTTGAAGTAGTAAGAAGCATAGATACTAGGATTAATCCCTTTATGGAGGCACAAATAGCATGTATGATATCTCAGATTAAAAAGTTGTTGGTAAATGATGCACATGAGATAGATAGTGGCATTTGGTGTACCCACTGTGAGACTTAAGGGCATATGAGGAAAAATTACTCATTTAAGAACATTTGCAAAGTATTAAAACAAACATGTGAGATTTGTCATGAAGAACATGATGTTCATTCTTTTACACTATTGCAATGGGCTACAAACACAAAGGTATTTGAGTATTGTAATATTTGTTATGCTTACACACATGACACCAATAATTGTCGATTGATCAATGATATTCATGAAACTCAAGCATGTGACACGTGACAAACTTTTGTTGCCAATACTCAGGATAATGTTGTCTAACGAGGGTGAGAGAGAGGATGATGGTGAGGTGGTGGTTGGTTCCTACCAAGAACCTATTATAAATGTGGTTCATTAGACCAATATGAAAGAGATTGCCCAGAGTACCCAACCTATGCATTTTGAAAAAAAAATCATCAATTGGAAGAATGCCTTGATCTATATACAACCATCACTAAGGACTGAAATGAAAAGGCTGTTGACATGATTCACATAGATAAACCACAATGACATGCAATAACAACCATCCCCATAGTGAAACAAGTGAACATCACCACTTGTAGTGGAGGTCAAACTCAATCCATAAAAAAATCAATCAAGAAGGTACATCAAGAAGAACCACAAGCAAGGAAGTACCCTGATGCAAAGTATAAAAAGGATGTCCTTTAGGATATAATGGATCTTTTGTGAGAGATCCAAGATGAGATTAAATACCTCAAGGACATAGATGACACATAGTGCATCGTAGTACCAAAAAATCTAAAATTCCTATGGTATGGGATTATTTCTAAGAACTATGCAAATGTATGCTTGATGAAGACATCATTCCCTAGCTTAACACTTGTTGTAAAGGTCAAACACACCTACCAAACAAAGTTCACCATCACCTCAGTCAATAAAGCAAAGATATCTATTTAAGTCATGCCTGATGTCAAGAAAGTTTTAGTTCCTCTTCCCTAAAAGATGGAGAGATATTAGTTAATGCAACAATTAATGGATGGGTAATCTAGGATATTATAGTAAATACTAACATGGAGGTGAATGTTTTCACTAAATATGCTTGTTGAAAGATGTCTAGTCTATCCCTGTAACCCTCTCCTCACATCCTATTCATGGTGAATAAGACTCAAATGCATCTTATTGGAGTCCTCAAAAATTCCATCATTGATATACTTGGGGTTCCCTTCAAAGAAAATTTTGCGGTTTTGGATCTGGCCAAAGCTGATCACTATCCAACCTTATTGGGAAGGCCCTAGTGCTACAAAAAATCATGCAAATTTTAGATTTAAAACCAATACATTAGCTTTGAGAACCCTGATCAGCATGTGGTAATACCATTAGACCAAGCACATGAATCACTGTATATCAGGCCCTTGATCATTGATGAAGACATCAACAATTTATATAATGTGACTACTCAAAATGATGAACATCATGATCTAATGCTGATGGTATTCTCTAGTGGATAGACAACTGGTCTATCTCAAATACTACAAGTAATTTTTGCAAATGTTGGGTCCATGGTGACTATGATCTAATTATAAGATTGTGTAGCATTTTAAATAGAGGAGAAAGCATCCTTTTCCATCTCCCTAAATGCCACAAGTTTCTGTACCTCATGGGTTTATAAATAAGAGGGTCACTAAAGGGACCTCCACTAGAGAGACTAGAGGACACTTCATGGTTTTAAGGACAAATGGAGGTACATGACTTTGTCCAATTCTTCAAAGAGTTATACGATATCAAAAATGATCAGATGTGGTCTTTAGAACACATTTTTATGGTACCACTGCCAGATGGTGGCATACTAATAAAGAGTGCCTTTTGTATTAGGATCAAGTGTGAGGTTCTCTACATCATATATTTTACCATGATAATAAGATTAGTGGCACACTTAGCTATAGTGGCATGAAAGCACCTGAACCTCATATTGAAGCTTGTGAGACAATATGGTAGGCTGAGGAAACATTCTTACTAGAGTACCTATAGGTCCATGCATTCTATGAGACTTTGCATGCTTGGGCATGGGCTTGGTATATTAATGAACAAAGATAGATGGTTACTATATTCTGGTAGTTATTGAAGGAAAACATGATGTCAGCACTTTCTTATTTTTCACCAAGGATGGACTTATGCCTCAGCCTTCAAACCATGTGTGAAGCAATCATTAGAGACTCAAGTCCCATCAGAGACTAGTTAAACCTTATTATTAGGAACCTAAAAAACCATTACATTTATTCACTGAACCTACACCATCAACATTTCCTAATGAAGAACCCCTTAAAGAGATCCACTTTGGAAAGCAAAAACTTATCTTTCAAGTAGATGAAGGTGAGGGGTCCATTACACTTGACCCTGTGAATACTAATCTATGCATCCCTACAAGTACTAGTTGAAAAATTGTTTGGGACACAAGATTTCCAATAGATAACCCTTATCACAAACCCATTCAAACTATTCAACTTAACATTGTCTTGAAACAATAGCCTAAGATGGCTACAATTGAAAATTATTGGATTGAGATAGAAATTTCATAGATTTTTGAGTTACTAAAAAAATATCAAGATGTATCTTTGAGGAATTATAGAGAAATGAAAGGAGTTCACCTGTCTCTAGGGAAGATACACATAAAGCTGATTGATGACACTCACCCAATGAAGAAATGTCCATACAGGATGAATCCTAACATCTAAACATGTGTAAAAGAGGAGATTGATAACATGCTCCACACCAGAGTAATTACTCCTATTGATGAATTTGATTAGATAAGTCCCATGGTAATCAGTATAAAAAAGTATGGGTGTATCTAAATCTATGTGGACTACCATGTTTTAAATGCATCCTATGTGACAGATCCTTTTACAACACCATTTATGGAGGAAATCCTAGAATGTGTTTCTAGTTGTGAGGTATACTCTTTTACTAACAAGTTCTCAAGGTACCACCAAGTCTAGATAGCTGAGGAAGATTGATCCAACACTACTTTTGCTACTAAATAGGGATATTTTTCCTATAACATCATGCATTTTGGGTTGAAAAATTCCCCGACAGTGTTCTCATAGATAGTAGTTGAAGATTTCAAATATTTTAACCATAAGTTTCTCCAAGTTTACTTAGACAACTAGATGGTATATGGGTTGATCAAGGATAATTGTGCCAATCTGAGGCTCATGCTTGAGTGATGTTAGGTGTTGAAAATTTACATAAATTTGAAGAAATTCCTATTTGTGACACATTTTTGTGTACTACTTGGGCATATAATTTTTATGGAGGGACTCCTGGTAGATCCAACTAAGGTCTCCATCATTCTCCATCTATCAGTGCCCAAAACTCAACACAAGGTGCATGGCTTCCTAGGATACATAGGCTACTATAAAAAGTTCATTTGAGGTTATGCCATAATCTTCATGCCTTTAGAAGAGATTCTAAATCACAATGAATAATTTATATGAACTAATTATTGCAAAAGAGCTCTTAAAACACTTTAAAAAGGTTAGTTATAGCTCTTATCTTATAATTTACTGATTGGACAAAACCCTTTCATGTCCATGTTGATGCATCTAGGACAAAAGTTGGTGCCATACTCACACAAATAGGTGAGGGAAACTTAGACCATCCAATCTATTTTACCAGTATGAAACTTACATCAGTCGAGAATAACTATACCACCACCGAGTGTGAGGCCTTGTCTATGTTTTATGGTCTATAAAATTTAGATAGTACCTTCTGGTCACTCCATTTGTATTCTACATCGACCATGAGGCTTTAAAATATCTCATCAATAAGCTAGTTCTCCATAGAAGAATTTACTATTAGATTGTTCTCTTCTAAGAATTCTAGTTTTTCATATTAGTAAAGCCCATGAAGACCAACTATGGACATGATCATTTATCTCAAATTGAAAATGGACAACCTCCACATTCCATAGAATATGATCTTCCTGATGTATATATTTTTAAAGTTGCTTGGGTACCTAAAGAGCTAGAGGATATTAAGGCATTCATCAATGCTGGCTATGCACCTGACTCTTTGTCTTCATAAGAGAAAAATCAACTTGTAGTGCATGCCACAACTTATCAACTCATAGCATGTGATCTATACAAAATAGACCATGCTGAGGTACTTTACCACTGTGTAATGCAACATGAGTGCCCTAAAGTGATCTAAGAAGTACATGAAGGTATTTCTATATGGAATTACATTAGATAGGCAACTGTGCATAAGGTCTTACTCATTAGACTCTGGTGGCCAACATTATTAAAAGATGCAAAGGATTATGTAAGGCAATGTAATATCTACCAGCACATAAGAAAACCTAACAGAAGGGATGCTATGCCATTGTGCCATATTCCTTCTCAAGAACCATTTGAAAAATGGACTATTTACTTTGTAGGGCTCATCACTTTAGCAAGATGATGAATGGGATCCTAGTACATAATTACAGTAACCAACTACCTAATGCACTGGGCTGAAGCAACACTAATAAATTATTGTACTACAATAACTACCACATGACTCATCTAAGAAAACATTAGAACATGATTTGAATGCTCATTAATATTTACAAGTGATCATGGAACCCACTTCTTAAATGAGTCAATTTGAATCTTATTGGCCAAATTCATGACCACACACCACAAGACAAAACCATACCACCCAACGGCCAATGGAATAGCTGAAGCCTTCAAAAATATCCTCAGTACCACTTTGATAACAAATTACAATGTTGGTTAGACTGATTGGGATGATAAGGTATCTATAGTACTTTGGGCATATTAGACCACATACAAGAACCTCAATAAAAATACACCATTCAGCCTAGTATATGGAAAGGAAGTGATCATGCTAGTGGAGTTTCTAGTTCCATCTCTTCGGATAGCACATATAAGAAACCTTGATAATGAAACCTCTTTAAAATCTCAGCTCGATGACATGATGAAACTAGATGGGGTTTAGTTCCTTACCCACTAGAGTTAGGATGTTGGAAAATGTAAATATAAAGCATAGCATGATCTCCATCTAAAGAATAAAGTATTTTCTCTAGGCATGAAAGTTCTACTATATGATTTGAAGTTTGCCCAACACTCTAGGAATCTCTGCACCCATTGGGATGGACCATTTATATTTTATAGAATTTTACCTACTAGAACTTGATGAATAAAGCAATTAGATGGCCAATTCCTCCTAGGACACTATAATGGGAGTTGGCTTCAGCCATATTGTGATTATATTTAAGTTTATCTTGTAATTAATAAGGCTTAAGGTCATTAGGTTAGGATCTAATTACCTTCAATAAAATACACTGCCCTTAAGTCTCATGACTCTTTCATGTAATTTTTAGTTCCTTTACTTTGTTTGTTTTCATGGAGGATCATGAACCCTTTTTTAGTGTGGGCTAAGCCATTATGCATATGAATACAAGACATGACATGTGGGTGTGCAAGTTACAAAGGAGCAAGAGTCATATATGCCACACAAGTGATTAAGGGTGCATGAGTTATTAAATGCACTATGAAATTATTTTGAGAGGTTCCTACCATTTGGGTGATAGATATCTTCCACTTCATAAGAAAGGTGGGATAATTTTCATCCACTTCTAAGAAAGGCATAGGAAGGAATGGACTATTAATGCAAAAAGGTTAGTCATAACAACAAGCATGTGAGTGGAATGATGGAACAAGTTTTTTAAAACACTAAATACTTGATGTAAGATTAAAAATGTGAAGAGCATTAAAAAATATGCATTTATGGCTAGAGATGACAAGGATCAGAAGGAAATTAATGAGGTAAACTTCTTAGAAGACCTTTAAATAAATAAGCTAAACTCATTTTACACTTTACCTTGCTATAATTTTCAAGTTCTTAGCAAACTAAAGTTGATAAAGATATGATTGTGTTTTTCAAGTCAAGAAGAGAGGTTTTTAGTCTAGATTGGTGAGGAGTGGAGATTGTTAAATTTATAGGTTGCAGGTCCACCATTGTTATAGCATGAATCTTGAAGACTCAAAATAAGTACTAAAACCACATATTCATTTAGGAATGTGGGACAGTTTCAAGTTAACCTTCAAGTGCCATAGAAGGTAATGCAACCAAATAAAAAGGCTAAGAGAATTGAGAAGCTTCTAGCCATACCAAAGGAAGAAGTGGTGAGTAGAGGAGCTTGGTTTCCTATAAGAGAGGAGCTTTTAGAAAACCAAGAAGAGACATCAGAACAAGTGTAGTGCACAGGAGTTCCAAGAGAGATCATAGAAGAAGCTAAGATGGTGAAAAAGGGAAAGTAGGCATAGGCCTCTTCATCATAGACCATTTCACCATCTCCCCCTCAGTCCCTTTACATTGAAGATATGCAATACCTAGATTTAATATTACACATAGAGAACTGGGTCTTGAAGGTGTCAACTACAACTATATTTGATTACAACCACCACCAACTAGGGAATAAGGTGGAATTGCAAAATGACTATCAAGTCTAGACCACCAACACTAGAAATCAAGTGGTCTATGACCTTTTAGTAAAGAACCAGTTGGATAGAGTTGGCCTATTCCAACTATTCGAGTTGCCATACTTTGGCAAGACTACTGAGGTGGTTCAATTCATCCTCTAGCTCACCCATGAGGACTACATCCACTTCAAGGGATGAAACATGAAAATCACCACATAGAGGATTAGAAAGGTTATAGAACTTTAGTGCTCAAGAATGAATTTCCTGGATGACTTGGCAGACATGAAGGAGGTTCAATAGACCAACATCATGTTCATGTACAAAAACAAAAGACATGTAATGCGCATATGGAACCTATAGGATCCTCCCCTTAGAGTTGTAATGCAGATCATTTCTACCAAGTTTGGAGGGACTGGTTGATGGAAGGAGGTGGATATGGCCCACCTACACATTGCACACCAAGTAGTTTAGGGCACACAACATAATTGTGCACTATATTTTGCCCAAAAAATCATGAAGGACATAGAGAAAGTGCACAAAATTCCCAAGTACAAGTTTGTGTGGGGAGAAATTTTGTTATTGCTAGTGTTTGATGATATTGGGGTCCTTAACTATAGCTCAGGTAAATTGAAGTGGGCATACCCCCCACTCACAAATCTCTATCTAAGTGATTCAAGGCCCTCACCTATCCCCAACACATTACCCCATATCATAAAGTGAATATGAGGTATTGGTTTGATGAAATGAAAGTGGCTTTTGGCAATGAATAGTGTGTCCCTAAGGATCTACCCCCTTGACCATAAATCAAGTAGAATTCATAGTGAAGCAACACTACTCCTTAGCATAAATTTGAGTGAACCTTTTGGTAGAACTATTGGCATGGATCAGCTACCATATGAATTCTCTATGTGTTACTTCATTGATTCTATTGATTAGATTTATGATGCATAGGCAATCAATTTTCATGTTGAATAGATTGACGTGGAGCACCACACCCTCTATAAAATGTTTGTATATCTTGGTAAAAAGGCTTATATGGAGAGGGGAGAAATGAGCTTAACTGACATCAACATTAAGGATATCTTGGTTGGGGAATAGGTACATAAATTATTCTATATGTTACACCCCAACCAATAACCTCAAGATGGAGACCCCAAGGAAAGGCTCCCCTAAGAACTACATTTATGAAGAAAGCATCTATAACAAAGTTCTAGTTCAAGTAGGCAAAAGGCCCTTTTTAAATGATAAAGCAAGATGGAGGCACATCACTCCCAACCCACTACTTTTTGACCATTTGGACCACATTTACCTCTACCTTGCCCTTCATTGTCTCTACCTCATCCTTCACATTTACCACCTAGACCATCTCCATATCCATCTCACATTTCATCACCACCTGCTTCACCTTCCCCTACTCATTCCACTCCATCTCACTCACCTATATTTAATCCACCTTCACCTCCTCCATCACCTTCACTTCTATGGCCACCTTCACCTCCACCTTCTCCAAAAACCACCACTAGATCAGTACCACAACACCCTCCAAGTTAGGAGCCCCAAAGGGACCCCTCTCAGTAACAAATTCATAATTTGGGATTAGACTCATAAAAGACTCCATCCTAGTGAAAGACATCGCATATAATGATCAAATCAATATTAATGCAATGGGAATGAATGGGATGGCCTCAAAAAGCCATAAAAAGCTAAACTTGAGTGAGACCCAAAATGGGAAAAGGGGTTAGCTGAGGGAGAACATGAACAACAAAGGTTGTCCACTCTGCATGAATCATACCATTTCAATGTAGAGGATAAGAGCCTCTATTTATGAAACCATTTCCACCCCAAGAACACAACCCAAAAACAAGGAAGCAGTTGTCCTTCCTTTGGGAAATGTATAGTGAAGAACCATAGTTTGATATTCCTTTAGACTAATTTTTTTGGCCTAGAAGCTCTAGGTCTACCAGATCTCATGAAGATTGATCCAAAATAGATTTCTCCAATAATGAAAAGTCTCATATTTTTTAAATTTTCCATAGAGATGACATGCCAAAACACTTTGTTAGATTCAAACACGTGCACAATAGAAAGAAAACATGGCCAAGTACTAAAGATGTACAATAATGTGGTGGCAGAGAATCAGGTGCTAGTTGAGGAAGTGGCCTCCTTAAACCAGAAAATCCAAGGAGCCATCAAGATTCAAATAAGGGTTTTAAATCTATGTAAAAATATTTTTAAAGAGGATCTGACAATAGCAGATGGTGTACTACTGGATGGAAATACCATCAAGAAATTGGAGACATTGGTTGAGTTATTACTTAAATGAAATAAGGAGAACCTAATTACAATAGATGAGGCAAAATAAAACCTTGAATAATTCACTATGGTTGCAGATGTTTGTAGAAGCACCATGGAGAGGGTCAGGGAGGTTGTCCCCATTTTGGATGGAAATTTTTCACACCTAGCACGTATAAACAAAATAATCGAAGCTTGGCTCCATGATGAGGAGATCCTGATGCAACAAGTGGCTAATGCTACATTATTAATAAAAGGTCACATCAAACACATAGAGGCATTCAAAGACATAAAAATAATAGAAGAATCAACAAATAATCATCATCAACAAATAAATGTGAGTTTTGTAATTCTTTCAGGATAGATTGACAAGGAAGATTCTTAGTTAGAAGAAATCTAGAAGGAAGCCACCATAGCCTTAGATGAACATATGAATAAGACCGAGACTCCCACTTATCTTGAGGAGTTGAAAGAATCAAAGGAAGCCATTGAAATAATAACTGCTAAATTTCTTGATGCTTTATCCCATTGGGATGGGCTAAAGAAATAACTTGAGAAGAAGCTTGAGTTCCTAGAAGATGCCAGTATGGCTTAGTCTAGGATAGACTAAGAGCTTAGTGTGGGGTGATTTGGCCCTTAATTTTGACCAAGTATTTGTATCAATTTTAGTTCATAACATAGAGGTACCATTATCCATTTTTTATGCAAGTACCAGTATGGTGTAGGAGAACCATAGCATGGGAGGATCATGGCATAGGACTGACATGCATGAAAGTTGAAAGGCATAAAAGGATAATGGCACAGGAGACCCAACATTGGAGGACCCAGTCAAGAGAAAATATAGCATGAGGGATCTGAGATCAGAGGAATTAGAATAAAATCAAAAAACTAGGGGAACACATGGGAAGCAGAACATGAAGGATGTTTCATCAGTTAGAAGAGTAAATCAAGTAGGACACTTTAATACCACTAATCAAAGGTCTTATACTAGCCTATGAAGAACATAACACTTGGACACAAATATATAGCATAGAGAGAAGATCTATGGGTGCAAAGGCCCATGTTTATAGGAACAACTAGTTGTAAGAGCTATGGCTCTCAGTTTGTTTAGAGTTCATGTGCCATTTTTTGTTGGTATCTAGGAGTATGACACTTGGTTGGGGTAAAATAAGTATCAAAACCACTATTATAAGCATTCAAAGGGGAAAAGAGATCAACTTTAGAGCAATATAGATAGTCTTGTATTTAGTAATCATTCTAATGAGAACTCATTGTTTACTAGTTTGTATTTCAAACAATGAAATATTCTAAGCATTGTATGCTGAAATGTGTTTTATTTTCAAGTTATGAGTTCCTCCCTTTTATAACTAGTTAGTAATGGTAGTCCTAGTTATTATGGTAATTAATTTTGGAAGATTAGGAATAATAATAGTATATTTATGGAGTTGACACAAGAGATGAAAAAACCTGCATTATGCTTCAAAGCCTTCAAGAATCGATCTTTTATTATGTGCTTTGGGTGAGCACACGAGACTCATCTCTCACATGATAGGGCTAACATGTTAGCTTGTTGGGAAGAGACTTCAACACTAATGTAGAGATAAATAAAACCCAACACCACAATTAAAATAACTTAAATTCACATCAATAAAAAAAGGGAATGAAATAATCCAAAAAATAAGAAAATAACTAAGCATCAACTAAAAACATGGTGGGTAATAGAGGAGGTAGAGGCATAGGGTCTTGAGGATTCCATCCCCAACCTTCTTGTGTTAGGGGATATTTATCAACTGGGAGGAGGTCCCATCCATTATCCTACTAATTAGCATCAGAATCATGTTGCACTTGAGAATCTTACCAAGAAAGAGAGATGGTCAATGCCAACCATGGGAATTTATCTTGTGGAGGGGGTCTCCACCTCCCCACCTCACCTATAATCTCTATGTTACCACTATCATATCCTTGGGGAAGATATGGCCAATGAGAGCAAAGAGAAAAGCTCCTCTAACTTTTGGACCTTTAACTGAGAAAGTGGTGGTACCTCTCCCCATGTCCACCACCCCCAGGAGGGGAGTAGTGAGGAAGGGGATCAATAGTCTTATGACTAACTACACAAGGAGAATTCCCCCAATGGTCTAAGAAGAGCTAAAAATGGTGAATCTTGAGTCATACATTAACTTTTTTACTCTATATCTAAAGGGTAACATTATCAATCAAACACCTTTATTAGTTATAATTTTTTTTCCATAGCTTCATTATTATAACACTCTTGATTTATAGATTTCCATATATGAAACAAAATATTAGTACATAAACTCTATAAAAATATGTTATATATTATAGGTAATAGGGTGGAGTCTCTCAGGAGAGACATTTTTCAAGTGAACATTTCAAGCTTGAAGTGTTTGAAAAGGTTATGAACCCATCTCCAAGTTGATTGGGCATGAAGGAAAAATTGAAATAGATTAGTTTTTGGGTGATGATAGGCTGGGAAAGTGGGATTTAAAACCCCCATGTGCTTGATCCTATTCCCCATAGGTAGACCTGGGTAGAGGATACACCAAAGGAAATGGGATTTCTTTGGCTCAATACATGTCAATGAGATATTATCAAATTTTTGAGCCCAAACCCAATGGAGATATTGGAAAGACCATCAGTGATTTAGGGCATCAACATCAATATGCTGATGGGACATAAAATTGTAACCCAACTAAGGATAATAGTGATAAAATGGTGTGGCTATGGGCCAAAACCAGTCTTTCCACTGCAACATAAGAGAGAAAACTCCAATCTTGCATAAGTATTCATTAGGCATGAAACTCTAAAATTCTGAAAAGGATTATGCATCTTATTTATTAAAATGATACTTAGATTTTAGCATAGGGTAAGGAATCTAGTACCAAGATTACTTAATCAACAGGTCACTAACCATGAGAATACCTTTCTTAAACAAACTCAGGCTTTTGATCTTTTGGACCATGGTAAAGGGTACATTATGGAAGTTCAACTGGGGAGACCACTATAATGAATAAAAGTTAGAGAAAGACTATTTTGAAACCCACCATACCCAAATGAGGTGGGGTTTGATATTTTTCCAAGACTTCCAAATACTTATCATGAAAAGTGTGCCCCTTACCTTAAATGTCACCAGTGAGATAAGTGCATTGTGAAATCCAATTCCTTACAAGGATATTTTTCCAAGCGAGAAACCTTGAGAAATGTAGTTCCTTAGAAAAAATTTCCATGATTCATCCCCTTCCAAGCTTCTAATAATTCATGTAACCTTTAAAGTGAGTCCCATAATCTTGAAGTCTATGAGTCCCAACCCACTAGATTCTTTAGGAAAATAATAGATAGCCTAAGAGACTCTATGAAAACCCTAGTGAACCTTAGAATTGGCCCAAAGAAAGTCTCAAAGAAGATTTTCAAGCTTTGGATAAGAGGCATTGGAGGTAACCCAACAAGATGAATAATACACATGAGTAGCAATGAGCACTTTATAACAAATCTAGAATTTATCTGCCAAATTTAAAGGCTTAGTGATCCAAAAAGATATTTTTTCTCAACTAATTAAACCACATAAGACCACAATTATATAGGAGAGGATTTGAAATATTATGAAATTCCTATGAATTTAAATTGGACTTTGAGAAGAATAAATTGCCACATATATTGCTCCAAACAAGGAGGTTTGGGTGATAGGGATTGGTGATAGCACTGAGTCTTATGCCATTGAATATAAGACCTAGATTGAAGACAAAAGATATATAAACCTTCCATGGTATGATTGATAATTTATTCATCCTCGTACAGAGTGAGGAAAGAATTATTAGCAAAATTTCCATTAGTTAATTGGTGATTTGAATTAGGAAGAGAGATCCCCTTGACCAGACCCTTGGAAGTATAACTATCCAACAAATAACTAAATCCTTCTATAACCAAAACATAATGTGAGGAATAAAGGGGTTGACAATATAAAATGGATTTGTAGATCCCAAAGTGTTGATATTTGGAGACATTGATGGTAATGCATTCCCTAACATCTTTAAATAGCATATTGATGGTGTGAACAAAATTGGGACCAAACCCTAAAGCCTAAAGCATAACTATTATAAAAGGCCATACAATTCGATCATCAGCTTTCTCAAAATAAATTTTGATGAACAATGCCTTTTGGTTAGATATTCTAGCCCATTCCATACATTCCTAGATAGTAATAAATCATCCAAAATATATCTATGCTAAATAAAGCTTGTTTGATCACTTTGCATAATTAAATGAAGTAAGCATTTGATTCTGAGAGCTAATACTTTAGATATAATTTTTAAAAAAATATTGAGAAAAGTGATAGGTCTCAAGCTGGTAATTACCTCAAGTCTCCTGTCATGGGAATGAAGTTGATGTTTCCTTTATTGATGATATGACCTAAGTAATTGGTCAAGATAGATTCAAAATAGACTTTATGAATATTAGGCTCAATTTTATCTTAAAGGGTTTGATATAATTTTCAGACAAAGCCATTAATACTTGTAACTTAATCTTAGGTCATCTACATGAAAGCTTCCTTAAGTTCATTTATACTATGAGGTATATCAAAATAGATTATCTATTCTTTTGATATCTTACATGGGACCACAACAAGGCATTAAGCGAGGGAAACTTCATGAATAGAAGATTAAGGTTATGCCATAAATACACCATGGTAGTAATGAAAAAAGGATTAGAGGATATCAAGTAAATTGATAAGCTTATCTGAAGCACTTCTAAGCATCTTTTCTTGACTAAAAGATAGTAAAAAAATCTTTGGTCACTCTGTCTCCTACCTTCAACCAATGCAATTGTGTTCAGAGTTGAGATCCTTTTGCCTTATAAGCCTCAGTAACCTAGAGTTTATGTTTACACATGGCAACCTAAGTCTACAAATGAGGGTTTAAAGCTACACCTTATAATTCTTGTAAAACCCTAATGTATTCACAATTTATATCATTATGAATGTGTTGCTTGAAGAGATCAGCTTGACCACCATAAATATGGAGGAAATAAGTGGTACGAGCTATAGCATCAAACCACTGCTCAACCCAGCTAGTTTCCCATGTCATTTTACGAGTCAAGTTCCAAATCCTAATGATATGTTCAATAATTTTCTCATGCTTGGGATGGGTAGTGTTTAAGTAAATTGAGAACCCTTGGGTTTAACCTAAGGAGAGGTCCATTCTACATAGAAGCAAATGGGATGATGGTTAGATAAGAAAGAGTCTGGAATCATAGACATAGTTTGGCCATGAACATGAGTGAAGAAAAAAGATCTTGTTCATTAATCAAGGCATGGTTAAGATGTTTAATAACTCAATCTTCCCCTTGACATAAATTTGACCATGTGAACCACAGATAATTATAATCTCTCTTGAACTACGAAGGTTTGGGTCAAAAATCCCAAGTTTATTTAACATGTAAAACTAAGCTTCACATTCTCTTTAACACCATATCATCTTTAACACCATATCATGGGAAGATGACCTTATTTATCTTTTAGAGATTCAATCATGTTGAAGTCAATATAAAGAATCCAATGCAAATCTATAAGGGAATCAACCAACCATCTCTAAATCAAGGTGCATTCCAAAGAATCATTAGAGGCATACAAGTTGACAAGGCCAATTATGTGATTACCAAAGTAAAAAAGAGTCAAAACCACTCGGTGGGTACGGTCAAAACCTAAGGTAATGATATTTTTAGATAGGCCAAGTGCTATAAGTGTGACAACTCCCCCACAACTAGGGTTATGATAGGTGGACTGACAAAGTGTATTCATCTAAATTTGCCTACTTCATTAAATGTCACTAATATGACTATTAGTTGACACTCATTTTTCTTATCTAATTTATCCCCTCTAATCCTATCTTAATATCCACCCTTGCTAGTCATTTATCTAATATCTCCATTTCTAAGCCTTCACTAACCTTATTCTATCCCACTTCATCATTAATTCCTTTAAAATATCCCTTAATCCTATCATAATCTATCTTATTCATTATTTTGGAATTTTAAAATCTCATGACCCACCTAACCATCTACTAAGCCTATTTCTAGACTCTCATACACCCCTAGTCCCTAATTATCTATCTAATCCCTAATAATCCCCCATCTAATCATCATAAACCCCTAAGAAGGATTACAGAATTATCCAAATCTAGAACTCTCTCTATTCTCACCCCTCTTCTATAGAAGCCTCTAAATCTAGAGGCTTCCAAGGAATTATAAATTCTTTTTAATCCTCAACCCTTGATCTCCTTCATCTAACTTCAAATCTCCACTAATGATCTTTCTCTCCTTCTATTTAAACAAACTCCATTCCTCCATAGAAGGCCATCTTATGAATGCATAACCAATCCATTTATAATTAGTCATTGAATCATCCAATCCTTCATCAAAAATCCTTGAATCATGCCATCATAATGTCCAATTTGAGTCTAAATATATTTTATCTTTGTGAAATTTTAGATCTTTGTCTAGGTTTATCAATGTTTCCATTCATAGCTAGTTTAAGATAAGCAAACCTTTATGAATTTAATAGTGGTTATAAGAAATTATTTATTCTATTTGGTTGTATACTAATCACTGTAAGGTAAGACATAGCTTTGACTATCAACTTGCAGGTGATGCATAGCCATCGACCTAGTTCAGGGGATATTCATGAAGCAAATGAGACTAGAGAGAATGTATGTATGACATAGATGCCTAAAGTGGAACATGGTGGAGTTTCCTCAGATTTAAGCTACTTCACCCTCTCTACGTTGATTTTAATGTTTCTATTCTAGTGCCATGTTTTTTGTTTTAAGTCTCTTATGGCCTTCTGTCACATTAACAACATACCTAATAAATATAGATTATAAAATAATAAATGATTCTATGCCTTTTTTGAATCATAAAATTGTATGGTTAATAAGTGATTGATAAGACCATTTCATGTAATCTCATAGGCATTAAGATAGTTTTGGTAGATAAAAGTGAGATTAAAAATAAAAATAAACCCAACTAGTCTAATTGTCTCATTATTAGTCATAGTAATCACTAAATATACTTAAGGTGTAATAGTAAATTTATGCATGTTAAATAATCTTTTTTTAGCCTTACATATCATATAATAGGGTTTTAATTTAGTCCAATTCTAATAATTGATTAAATAAATTATTAGATATGTTTTTAATTCTCTTATTTCATTATATGTCTCTAAAAAAATTATAGTCTATCATAGAAATTTATCAAAAATAGAAGATTGTATAAAATAGGGTCAAATTTTTATAACCTCAATGTTTGGTTATTAAAGGTTAAATCAGACTACTAATGTCATTTTTTGTAGGATCACTTGTCTATTATCATCATTCTTGAAGAATCATCCATTAGGTTTTTTGAATCAAAAATGACTAACCCTCTCTTTACCTCAAACAAATCTTCTTTTTGAGTTCATTCCATTTTTATAATTTTTTGTGATTTTTGAATCATGTCAAGACTCTTTTAAGTCCCAAATTACCTTGTGTATTGGGGGATCCACCCCTTGACCCTATCCCTCAACCCTGTCCTATGCCATGATAGGGAGTGTGCCAAGGGAATTGCCCCCAAACCTTGCAAGGGGCACTACTCCTTGACCACACTTACGGCTGCCATCCCCAGACCCTCGTGTCATGGCCCACTCACCCCAAAGGAATTGAGGATCCAAATAATGGTTTTCTTAGGCTATTTTTCTTAAGACATATTGGACTAATATCTTGTTTCTTGGAATAATAAACCTAGAAGCTATTTTGTTTTGTTTAACATCTTACCTTGTAGGTCATATATTGGTCTAACATCATTTGTCTTGGAGGTTTCCCATCAATATCATGAATCAACCTACTAATCAATTTTATTGTAGATCTCTTCTTTAAAATTTCCAATCAAACTACCAACCATTTTTTTGTAGGCCACCTATACAAGATCCCTTGTGGCATTTTGAAACTCATTTTTGAATTATTTTAATCTTCTTATATATATTTCTTCATTTTATCTTGTATATTCTTTCCTTTTGTAAATATATCACATCTTAATTTTAATTTGTTAATTCATCTTTTTGTATACTTGTTTATTACCTAGGGGCTACAATGGTGTATGATCTCCTCCTTACGTCTTTGTGATGATTATTAGAGGATCAAAAAACACCTATAAACCCTCCTCTTCTTTTTATTTCTTAGAGGTTGGTGATGTGTATTTCACCACCATGCACTAGACAAAATTTTGTGTTCTGACAGAATTTAAATATTAGGAGAGTTGTCATTAGGCACCTGAGCAAAATTCACCATAAAGGGTTATATGGAGTTAGGGGTGGCTAAGATCCAATACATAGGGTGGTTAAGCAATATACTAAATAGACTTGGGATTTATTGTACCTTTGCATATATATGGGAGCACCTAAAAATCTTTGTGTAAACCTAGCTTAGGAGCCTTTGGCCATAATAGGTGTACTGATGCCAGAGTTACTATCAACTCCTAAGTAGCCATCATATGCAAATGGGGTGGAGAGGGTTTGGTCAATTTCATAATGGATCACTAACATATATCCTTACCCATAAAGTCATTTGATGGTGCAGGCATTGAGCTACACTCCCCTTTTAGTTAAATAATTTAGGGATTTTTTATTGTGTGTGTTTTTTGAGTGTTATATTAGACCCATGTTATTTGTGAGCCAAGTTAGCTTTATACCCCAAACTTATACATGACTATTTAGGTCTTTATATGCATCATCATTCTATCATCTTTTACATATTATCTTTGTATATTCTTTCTATTATCCCATCTTGTCTCTCATATTATCTTCATCCAATCCTAGTCTAGTCATATCCACTTATCATTGACCATCTCCCATCACCTACATGTCTTAATCTCATTTTACACATCCTTATATCAACAATATCTTGTATCTTTATACATCCTCTTACTTTTCCTATCCCATCCCATATCCTATCTTATTTTCACCCCGTCTTAGTCATATCCACCCATGATTGAACATATCCTTACCTCACTATAATTTTGCACATATCATCATCCTCTTATACATACTTTGTTATCTTATACATCCTTATCATCCTCCTTTTGTATATATATCCTCATCTTCTATATACTTGTCTTTTCATTCTCTTATATCCCATCCCATCTCTTATCTTGACTCCAACCCATCCTTGTCATATCATATTTTTATATGCAATTAATAATTTACTTGCACATGTCAATGTGGAGTGCCACATAAACTTAGATGGATAAAATTTTGATATTTATTTACTATTGAATAATGGTATCTTTGTGAAAATAAATGACTACATTTTAATGATGATTATTATAATCCATTATACTATTATGAGACTTAGAATGATTAATGATGTGCACATAAATCTAACACAAAATTTGACATTGAGTTGTGCAAGGCAAGTAAACATATTTGCAAGTGACACAGGGATGCGTTAATGCCTTAACATTACATTACTTGTTAGTTTATATATATATATATATATATATATATATATATATATATATATATATATATATATATATATATATATATAAACTAACAAGTAATGTAATCATTAACGCATCCCTGTGTCACTTGCAAATATGTTTGCTTGCCTTACACAACTCAATTTAAAATTTTATGTTAGATCTGTTAACGGGTCTCATCTTAGTGTGTGTTTGCAACATAGGTTACTTTGGCTATAGAAAAAGGGAGGGTACCATCAAATAGAGTTGGAATATATATATATATATATATATCTAAATTTATTATTTGTTGACGGGTCTCATCTTAGTGTGTGTTTGAACATAAGTTAATTTGGCTATATAGAGAGGGAGGGTATCATCAAGGAGAGTTGGAATAGATAAGGTGTCAGAAAACAAGAAAGACAATGTGCCGATCAAGTAAACCGAGCATCCCATAAGGATTCCATAGATGGATTAGCTGTAGTGCTTACCTTTTGACCAACCCTCTTTCAGTATGATAACTTATTAAGCTAAAATAAATATGCTTACCCTTTCTCTAGTAATTGAGGGAATCCAACTTAACTTGGGACATGAATGGTCAATTAGGAGGCATTAAATAATTTTAGCTAAAAATATTTTTCCGCATGGTACACAAATAAATATTATAAAAATAATTTTAAACATTTAATTTTCTTCCAAATCAAATCTTCAATTTTCAACCAATATACCACCTTTTATGGATAATAAAAGTTTGTATTACGTTCAACATTGACTAAAATGAATATTTTATCTTGCGAACATCCCCACTCACCCATTATGCCACATGGGGGAATAGTGAATTTGGGTGAAAAAAATAAAATGGTTGAATCTATTTATCGGCATGGGGAATGCCAAATAAGTAAGGAAAAAGAGGAGGGGGTTAATAGAGGAAAGGAGAAAAGCATGGTAAAGGAGGATAAGTAGAATAATAGAGGAAGGATATGTGCTCATAATTATTCTTTCACTAATTAGGTTAGTAGATTTGTTGAAATAATGATAGCTCTTATTTCAAATCTATTCTATCAAAGTAAAACTAGAATGATTGGAATAGCTAGCAGGATATATGACTAAACTCAAACCTTTTTCTTACCCTTGCTCAACCCATTCTCTCTTTAGTGCGTAGTCCATTTGTTTTTCATTTGAATCTGGATTGTAGCTTAAAGACACTTTAAATCTAAATGACCATCAGATGAAGTTTGTTCCTTTGATATAACAATATGGCATCCTTTTCCTCTATTTATGATATGGTAAAGTGTTTAAAAATTGAATGAAATGAAGATTTTAATCACTTGTAGTTTATAAAAGTTGGATGTGTCTATTATATGGATTTTTATCTACTCATTACCTAGTTATAGCATCACATTTTCTATGCTCATAATATTTTAAACATTTTTTTTTGTTTATTTCTTATTGACTGTTGCATAGGCATCCCATATCCATGCATAGGTAGAGCCTCAGTTTTTCCAAGTGCTCTATTGGAGTTGCAAGTTGAAAATGGCATCATATTTTTTCTTCATTATTAACTGTTAAATAGTTTAAAATTAGATGAAATAAGATATAAAATATCTGAATTTGTTTTCCCCAAGAAAATTCAACCCAATAGCCAAGCTATTGCATCCCCTTTCTTTGCATTAGATAATAAGAAAATCAATTTTTTATTTCATACAACCTACCCTACAGTGCCATCATATATCTCCAACATGATTTGTTTATTGACATCTTATTTATACCCATATCTATGGCATTTTACCTTGGAATATTTCATTATTTTCTATTTGCTTGGTGTTGGGAGTTAAAGCTTTACCCTATGTGGTATTTGATGATGATGATGATGATGATGATGATGATGATGATGATGATGATGATGATGATGATGATGATAATAATAGTAATAATAATAATAATAACAACATGTTGAAACTTTACAATGGCACAACCAAACTGAAACGCTTATTTAAAATCATTATGCAAATCTGAAATAATTTAAGAATATAATATTCTTGAGTAGAGTATATTTAGTTAAATGATTTTAATGTCATGTTTCCTGCATAGTAGTTCTTTATTATTCAAAAGAGACTCAATGGTATTTTTTGTTATAAGAATTTAATACAAACTAAGTGTATAAAGATAAATGTTTTAAAATATAGAAAAGGTAATAACGTTACTTATACTTGAAAAGTTTACGTTGGTAATCAAAATTGAATAATAATTACCTTATGTTTTTAATTCAAACTAAGTACTATTTGAGTTAAAATAATAACCTTATATCATCTTTAGAATGTCATTCAATTTGAAACTCAAATGTCTTATTACAAGTATGAACATTAGTGACATGAAGTACATCTTCTCACAGATTAGCAAACTACTTCATGTTAGTAGATTCTCAAAATAATATTAAATGAATTAAATATTATAATATAATCCATGAAACCAAGAATCATAAAAAAGATATTACATATTATTAAATAGTTTTATGATTACATTCAAATATAGTAAATTGAAGAATCCATCTTAATAATATATCCTCATCAATCATTTATAAAGATGACTAAGTTGAGATTATAGGGTCATTAGAAATGTTTTAAAAATGTTTTATTGTTGTAGCTTGTAGTCATGTTGATGAATGAGTCATTAAATCAATCTAAAAAGAAAATATTACTCTAATTTCACTAATACAATATTGGTAGCTTAAATGTAGGATTAATACGTGAGTTAATTTGTATCCAGTTTAGCCTATTTATACCAAAATTGACTATGTAAAAAAGTTGATGACTCACATGGGTGGTATGGGACACTCATGTAAAACATCATCTCATAAGTACATTCTTAATAAAATAAACAACTGGTAATAGGGATTGTCTAGACCTAGTAAGTATGATATGTCTAGGTCGAGGAGACCTTGGGATAAGAGTAGTGAATGCAAGATGTGTGGTCTAAGAGATGGGAAGGTATCCTAGTTAGAAACACATAGTAACTCAGTTATCTAATGAGTTAAGATTCAACAAGAGGTACTTGGCAAATCTAAAATCTTACAGCCATAAGTAGTGTATATGGGTAGTATACATTGGGAATATTTTAATGCCAGTCTCGATTCATAGTCACACTTGTAATAAGCTATGTGGAGTGTCCATGGTGTTGGAAAAAGATCTCCTTCTCAATTTTTGGACTCTTATATATCCTACTTGTGAAAGGTAGGGCCACTATCAGTGGATGAGAGGCGTGCATGGGATTTAAAAGGCTCTGTGGTTGGAGTAATAGCCCTATATGATATTCTCCCTCTCTACATCAATTTGGTATACTGCGGATCTATTATAAATCCTCTACTTACTCAGTTGGTAAAGGATCAAATTTTAAACAAAGATGATTATTGTAATTAATGATGTATATTGTTAAAGTGTGATTTCTAAAATTGTAAAATAATAAGGGTATTTGATCAGTCTTAGTTGTATAGTAGTTGCAATCAAAGTCAAGTCATATATATATGATTTAAATTGTTATTAATTTGAAATGATAATTGGATGTTCATGTTAAGTAAGAAATATATTCTGTTATTGTAATGTATAGTTAAATATCACATTTTATTGTGATAGTGAATGAGTGAAAATCATAGAATAAAATTGTTTAAATATGTCTTTATCTTAACTCCTTATGTTTGAGATGTCAATATTATGATGTAAATTACATTTATTTTTTGTTAAGTGTATGGCATGTGAGTCATGGATGCAAAAAAAATTGTAACACACTTTTTTATTTATGCAAGCTATTTATACTTGATTTTAAGAGCATATAATTAGTTATGGTATAATGTTTATGAAGTAGATTTATAAGCTAAATCGATCACTATGAGTTGTTCCTCTAATACTCAATATAGTCCTAAATGTGTTTATGGTTTAGTTTATGTGATATAACCTTCGATTAGATGGTTAATCTATTATAAAAAAAATTAATTTAATAATACTTTAGAGGGGATATCACATCATGGTATCAAAGTGCAGGTTTAACACTCGAGCCTAATGGGCTTGCTACATTTGTAAGTTTCAATTTTTTGATCCTACTAGGTTACTATGGCCTAAAAATGTAACAATGAGGGAAGTGTTAAAAATTGAGAATAACTTCAAACTAATCTTGAATAGATATTGGTTATAATATTCATTACTCAAGAGAGGATGGGTATTCTTGAACAACAAGTACATGATCTTACTCACAGAGAAGGTCATGAAGAAAACCTAGGAAATAAAATCAATGATGAATATGGCCAAAACATAATTTAAAAAAATAGGAAAAACTTAATGGGAATATTCACAATGAGCCCCCACCAAATCAAGCTCAATTTTAAACTAAGTTAGCAAGAGACGTAATGTGGATAGCCCCACCTAAGTACAATGGGATGGTACTTGGAGATGGAGCATAAAATTGGATTATTGAAATGGAAAAGTATTTTAAACTTCCAAACTTTTTGGAGGAAACCAAAGCTATTTGGGAGCTTACCATCTCTCAAGTGAAGCATCAACTTGGTGGGAAAACTAGAAGTTTGAAAGAAAATTGTCTACAAAAACCATCACTTTGGAACAATTTGTGTCCTACTTTAGAAAAATATGGTTTCCATAGTTGTACTTTGTTATAAATATGATAGAGTTTTAGAATCTCTAAAAAGGAAATATGTCAGTCACTACTTATTTATAAAAACTCACCTAACTCCTAAAATATGTACCATAGTATTAGGGTGATGAGAGGTTTCAAATTAGAAAGTTTATTTTGGGTTTGAATCCTCATATCAGAAATGACATTGACCTCCATGGACCCACTACTTTGGATGAAGTTTTTGAGAAACGTATAAAACATGAGTAGAAACTAAAGATCTTTACATTAACTAAAAAGGAATTATATAACAAAGGGAAGCAATTTTAGCATAAAACCTCCCCTCCCTTCAGGAAGATGTTTTGGAAAGGCAATAAAAATGGTGGGAATAGGAACATAGGTTTTGGGAATAGTTCAAAGTTTGGGAATTTATAAAAATCCAAGAATGCATTTAAGGGATGAAATGGTAATAGCAATAACAACAACAATTATTTCAACAGTGGAAAGTTTAGTGGAGAAGGAAAAACCCAAGAGAAGAAATGACTAGCGGGTGGGTGATTTAATTATGGAGGTGATCATTATGCCAACTAATGTCCTCACCAATCTAATAATTTTAAATCTAAGGCACCCCTTCCAAGCCAACAACAAGTGTTTCAATAGGATTCACATAGTGGTAAATAACCACTAGGCAGATTTTCAAGTGACACCAATAGAGGTAGCATGAAAACTTTTTGGTTGCCTTGTTACTATGCTTATTGATAGAGGAACATCTAAGTGTTTTATATCTCTTGAAATTATTAGAAAGATAAATAAAAAAGTTGGTTTTATGTTTAATTCTTGGCTAGTCCAGTATGGAAATTGAATAGTGAAAAATGTAGAACAATGTCTATTTGAAGTTGAGTTAGTGATTTAAGGATTCAGTACTATAATATACCTATATGTGTCCCCCCTAAGACCATATGATGTGCTACTTGGATTAAACTATTCGTGGAAGCATCAAGCTAAAGTTTATTGCCTTGTTAAAATAATATCATGCCTAGATAAAGGATATTCTAGATTTGTGCAAGGAGTTAAACATGATGTTACTCTAAGGAATTTTTTTGCAATGTAGTTGAAGAAAGCTAAATGAATAGGGTGTATTATTTTTGTAGTATAAATTGATGAAGTGGAAGAGGGAAAATAACCCATGATATAAGATTATCTTTTTCTATGTGATTTTAGTGATGTTTTTCCTGATCAACTACTAGGGCTTCCACCTAAGAAAGAATTTGAGTTCTCCATCAATTTCATCCCTGGTTCAGAGCCCAAGTCAAAATACCCTTATTGAATGATGGCAACTGAGTTGTTTGAATTGAAGTCTCAATTATAGTAATTGTTAGCCAAGGGTATGGGGTGATCCAATGGTTTTTATTAAAAAGTAGGATGACACCCTTAGGATTTGTATTGACTATAGGATGCTCAATAAAGCAATAATGAAGAATATATATCCTTTACCATGAATTGATGATCTCTTTGATCAAATGAGAGGGACAATAGTGTTTTCTACAATAGATTTGAGATCTTGTTATCATCAGTTGAGGATTTAAAAAGGAGACATTCCAAAAACTACTTTTAGGACTTGTTATGGGCATTACGAGTTCACATTTCTTCCTTTCAGACTTATAAATGCTCCAGTGACATTTATAAACCTAATGAATAACATATTCAAGGACTATTTATATAAATTCTTTTTGGTATTTTTAGATGAAAATTTGATTTATTCAAAATTTGAAGAGGAACATGTTCAACATTTGTATTTAGTGATGCAATAATTAAGATATCATAAACTTTATGGAAGGCTATTTAAGTGGATGTTTTTCCATAAGAGAGTGCATTACTTAGGACCCATCATTTCAGATGAAGTTATTCTAGTTGACCCTATAAATATTCAACCCATCATGGACTGGCCATCTCCTAAGAATGTTTATGAAGTTTGTAGTTTCATGGGATTATTCGGATATTACATAAAGTTTGTGGAAGGGTTTTCCAAGATAGAAAACCCAATCACTTCATTATAAAACAAGAAACAAAAGTTCATCTAGCCAAACAAGTGCAAGCAAGATTTTCAACTCTTGAAAAAGAAGTTAACATGTACACCTATGCTGAAGGTTCTAAATGTAAATGGCAAATTTAAAATGATTTTAGATGTATCTAAAGAAGTATTTAGGGGTGTGTTGATGCAAGATGACCATGTCATGGCCTATGAATCCTAAAAACTCCAGCCACATGAGTTAAATTATAAATCCCATGACTTAAAGCTAGTAGCTATTGTTCATGTGCTATTTATGTGGTGACATTTTATATTAGGAAAACCATTTGAGCTTAGAATAGATAACATAGGTTTGAAATATATTTTTACTCAACCTAACCTTAACACATGACAAAGGCATTGGTTATAATTTTTTTGTGAGTATGATTTTGGTATAGAATATATTAAGGGCAAGAAAAATAGATTAACATATGCCCTTACTTAAAGGAGATATATATCTGCCATGGCAATAGTGAGGACCATATTTTGTGAGCAAATATTGAGTCAACTATCATCAAATGAGTTTTATAACTAGGTCAATACTATTATAGATGTTGATAGTCATGATCATAGATATGAGGGCTATCAGATCAAATCATGGGGACTCCTTAGATTCACAAGTAAGATATATGTACTAGACCTTGGTGGCTTGTGAACAATAGTATTGAAGGATGAACATAGTGATCCTTACTCAGGTCACCTAGGGGTGCCTAAAATGTTAGCTCATCTCAAAAACTTGTATTTTTGGCTAGGTCTCAAGAGAGATGTTACTAATTTTGTGATGAGATGTTTGGAGTGCTAGTGAGTCAATAAAAAGCACATGCATCTAGTAGGTTTGTTATATCCCCATGATATTTCCAAATGGAAATGGTAGGTTATTAATATGTATTTTATCTTAAGACTTCCCTTATCAAAGAACAAACATGATGTAATCTTGGTTGTACTAGACAAAATCACCAAGGTTGCACACTTTATTCTAAGAAATATCATAGATGGATCTCCAGTGTTAGCAAGAAGGTTTGTGCAAGAATTTTTTAGATTACATGGAATACCTAAAAATATCATTTGAGATTGAGATACTTACATGACTTCAAGGTTTTGGTAGACCTTACATGTAGCTATAGGAATAAAATTGAATTTTAGTTCTGCCTATCACCCTGAGACTGATGGACAAACAAAAAAGGTCAATCAAGTTCTAAAAGATATATTATGTATGTATTTTATGGATCAATAATATAAGTGGGAGGAATACTTGTCTTTAGTATTGTCTGGATCAAGTTCAAATCATTTCACTCTTGGCATGGCTCCCTTTGAGTCACTTTATGGTAGGAAGTGTCATACACCCCTTATTTTGGATAATCCAGGTGATAGAGTTATGATTGGCCCATAAATGCCAAAGGATATAAAGGAACATGTCAAGCTCATTTGAAAAAGACTTTTCAAGGCTAAATACAAGCAAAAGAGTTATGTTGATAAGAAGAGGACTCCTAGACTTTTTGAAGTAGGAGATAATGTTTTTTTGAGGGTAAAACCACAAAAAAATTCTATCAAGTTTGGAAAATCTTCCAAACTAGAACCAAGATAGGTAGGACCCTTTGATTTCCTTAAGGTTATTAACCTAGTTGCCTATAGAATTACATATCACTAGCATTTGCTCAACTTCATAATGTTTTTCATGTTTCATTATTGAAACATTATCATGTAGATGCATCTCATGTTATTGATTGGAAAACCTTATAGGTATAGAATCTAAGAGTGGTTATAGTATAGCCCATATGGATTATTAATACTTGTAAATTGACTTTATGAAACATGGAAGTTACTGGTGCTAGGTCCAGTGGGACCAATATTTTGAGGAAAATGTGACATGGGAAGACTATGATGAAGTCTATAAATATTTTCCACATAATTTTACTTATTTAATTATATTTAGTAGACATTGCGCCGATGTCTTTTCAAAAGGGAGGATATCATATCCCCTTTTTAGATGCATGTAATAATTTACTTATGCATGTCAATGTGGTGTGAAACGTAAACTTAACTAGATAAAATTTTGATATTTATTTAGTATTGAATACTACTATCATTGTGAAACTAAATGACTACATTTTAAAGATGATTATTATTATGCATTATACTATTATGAGACCTAGAATGATTAATGATGTGCACATGGATCTAACATAAAATTTGGCATTGAGTTGTCTAAGGCAAGAAAACATATTTTCAAGTAACACAAGGATGCGTTAATGCCTTAACATTACATTATTGGTTAGTTAATATAAAAATTAAAATTTATTAACTATTAATGGGTGTCATATTAGTGTGTGTTTGTAGCACAGGTTACTATGGCCCTATTGAGAGAGAGGGTATCATCGAGGAGAGTTGAAATAGATAAGGTGTCAACAAAATAATAAGATGATGTGTTAATGAAGTGAACTAAGCATGCTATAGGGATTCCATAGATGGGTTAGTTATAGTGCTTACCTCGTGATCAACCCTCTTTTGGTATGCTAACATATTAAGATAAATTAAATATGACTACCCTTTCTATAGAAATTGAAGGACTCCAACTTAAACTAGGACATGCATAGGTGGCTAGGAGGCATTAAATGATTTTAGTTAAAAATATTTTACTGCATGGTAGAAAAAGAAATATTATAAAAATAATTTTAAACATTTAATTCTTTTTTAAATCAAATCTTTAATTTTCAACCAATACACCATCGTTTAGGGACAAAAATAGATATGGTATTAAATTAAACATTGACTAAATGAATATTTTATCCTATTACCATCTCCCCTCACCCATTACGTAATATGGGGGAATAGTGAATTATATGAAGTAAATAGTGAAGTTGGGTGAAAAAAATAAATGCTTGAATCTATTTATTGGCTTGGGGAATGTCAAATAGGGAAGGAAAAAGAGGGATGGTTTAATAGAGGAAAGGAGAAAAGTGTAGCAAAGGAGGATAGCTGGAAGAACAAAGGAGGGATATGTGTTCATAATTATTCTTTGGCTAATCAGGTTAGTAGATTTGCTAAAATGATGATAACGCTTGTTTCAAATCTATTCTATCAAAGTAAAACTAGAATGGCTAGAATAGCCAATAGGATATATGATTAAACTTAAACCTTCCTCTTACCCTTGCTCAACCCATTATCTCATTGTTGCATAGTCCATTTGTTTCTCATTTGAATCTAGATTGTACCTTAAAGACTATTTAAATCTAAATGACCATCAGATGAAGTTTGTTCCTTTGATACAATAGTATGATGTCCTTCTCCTTTGTTTATGATTTGGTAAAGTGTTTAAAACTTGAATAAAAGGAAGAATTTAAACACATGTAGTTTATAAGTTCTAGACGTGTGTTTTATATGGATTTTATCTACTCATTAACTATTTATAGCATCACATTTGTTGCATTCATAATATTATAAACATTCTTTTTATGCATTTCTTATTGACTACTGCACAAGCATCCCATATCCATGCATAGGTAGTGCCTCAATTTTTCCAAGTGCTTTATTGGAGTTGCAAGTTAAAAATGGCATCCTATTTTTTTATTCATCATGAATTGCATTTGTTTTCCATCGACAACTTCAATCCAATAGACCAGCGTGGTGTCTCCTTCTCAACATTAGATAATATGAAAATCAACTTTTAATTTCATACAACTTGATATATAGTGGCATCATATATCTCTAGCATGCTTTGTTTAATGTCATATTATTTATACCCATATCTATGGAATTTTACCTTAGAAGATTTCAATGTTTTCTATTTCCCTTGCATTGGAGTTAAATCTTTACCCTCTTTGGTATTTGGAGGTTCATGAAATAATAATAATAATAATAATAATAATAATAATAATAATAATAATAATAATAATAATAATAATAATTTAAAAAAAAAAAAAAAAACTATGTATTAAACTTTACATTAACACAACCAAATTGAAACACTTATTTTAAATCATAATGTAAATATGAAATAATTGAAAAATATAATATTTTTGAGTAGAGTATATTCAGTTAAATGATTATAATGTCTTGTTGCCCACATAGAAGTTCTTTATTATTCAAAAGAGACTAAATGTCATTTTTCATGTTTACCTTCTAATATAGTAAATTGAACAACTCATCTTAATAATATATCCTCTTCTATCATTTATAAGGATGATTAAGTTGAGATCATAAGATCATTAGAAATGTTTCATTTATTCAAAATGAACATTAAATGTAAAAATGTTTAATTGTTTCAACTTGTAGTCATGTTGATGAATGAGTCATTAAATCAATCTAAATAGAAATTATTACTCTAATTTCACTTATACACTATTGGAAGCTTAAATGTAGGATTAATATGTGAGTTAACTTGTATCTGGATCAACCTATTTATACCAAATTGACTATGTAATCATGTCAATGACTCACATGGGTAGTATGGGACACTCATGTAAATCATTGCCTCATAAGTATATTCTTAATAAAATAAATAACTAGTAATAGGGATTATCTAGACCTAGTAACTATGAGATGTCTACGTTGGGGAGACCATGGATAAGAGTAGTGAATGCCAGATATGTGGTCTAAGATATGGGAGGGTATCCTAGTTAGACACACATAGTAACCTATTTATCTAATGAGTTAAGATTAAATAAGGGGTACTTGGTGAATTGAAAAACTTATGGTCGTAAGTAGTGTATACGGGTAGTATACATTAAGAATATTTTAATTCTAGCTTAGTTCACAGCCACACTCATAATAAGATGCATGGAGTATGCAAACTATTGGAAAATGATCTCTTTCTCAGTTTTTGGATTTTTATCTATCCTACTAGTGAAGGGTAGGGCCACTCTTAGTGGATGAGAAGCATGTGGGGGATCTGAAAGGCTATGTGGTTAGAGGAATATACCTCTTTGATATTCTCCCTCTCTACATCAATTTAGTTTATTGTAGATCTATAATAACTCCTCTACTTACTTATTTGGAAAAGGATCAAATGTTAAACAAAGATGAATATGGTAATTACTGATGTACACTATTGAAGTAATAAGGACATTTGATCACTCCTAGTTGTATAGTAGTTGCAATCAAATTGAGATCATATATGTATGATTTATAATGTTTTTAATTATGAATAAAAATTGGATGTTTAAGTTACTAAATAAATATATTTTGTTAATGTAATGTATAGTTAAATATCACATTTTATTGTGATAGTGAATGAGTGAAAATAATAGAATAGAATTGTTTAAATAATTCTTTATCTTAACTACTTATGTTTGAAATGTTGATATTATGATATAAATTACATTTAGTTTCTCTTAAGTGTATGGCATGTGAGTAATAGATGCAAAACAAATTGTATCACATGTTTTTATTTATGCAAGTTCTTTATCCTTGATTTTAAAAGCATACATTTAGTTATAGTATAATGTTTATGAAGTAGATTTATAAGCTAAACCGATCACTATGATTTGTTCCTC
Organism: Torreya grandis; assembly: GCA_037957365.1. NCBI lineage: Eukaryota > Viridiplantae > Streptophyta > Pinopsida > Cupressales > Taxaceae > Torreya > Torreya grandis. Next base: position 3,409 of record JARHVA010005501.1, on the reverse strand, counting down.
TAATGATCAACATAATCTTAAATGTATGTATGGTTTAGTTTACATGATATAACTATCGATTAGATAGTTGATCTATTATTAAAAAAAGACAAGTTTAACTATACCCTAAATGGGATGTCACACTCCTAGTCTAGTCATCTCCAGCCATCATTGGTCATACCCCCATCACTTCCATATTGTAATCACATCTTATCTTGTCATCTTGAGTCCATCCCATCCATACTCAATCATTTATCTTGACCTTGCCTTCATCACCCATCTAGTCTAACCATGTCCTATCTCAACCTAGTTGGCTCTTTAAGTCACATATGTGTCCAAACCATCCCCATCATTAACCCTCATAAATTCATCATCACCTATCATCATACTTGTCCTTGGCCTATTATCCTAATCACCTTCATCACATAATCATATCCTCTCTCCTCTTGAAGAAATTGGTCTAATCTTTTGAGCTAGTCCTTTTGTCATTCTATATCATCCTAATCCACTATCACCCATCCTATTGGCCAAGTCTCATACCCTAGTGGGTATTTTACTAACATCTTATCACTTTATCAGTCTCAATCTAGTAAACTTATAAATAATCAATCTAACCATCTCTAGTCCAATCACCTTTCCTATTTATCACTAGCACCCATCACATCATCCTCTTGCTAGTTTGAATATAGGCACCCATCAAATACTCGATCCTTTTACTAGCTTGAAAACTAGACATTATTGATAGGTCATCAACACCTATTTCAATATAGGTCTAAAATCTTATCCTAGTCTTTAATCCATCTATCCTCATCATCACTTGTCATACTAGCTCGATCATCGAACCTAGTTTATCTACCCCCACATTGGCCCTCTTTATTATCCATCATATTCAATCCATCACTATTAAACTAGAACCTACCTTCATCAACCAATACATATCTATCGACAAAGATGAAATCCTCTTGTAGTTTATTATAATTGGTTTTCCACTTCCTAAAGATGTTCATCCCCTTTAACTCATTGCACCCCCTATCTAAGCCCCTTCATTTTAATCCTGTACAAATCCTCTATCCACTAGTCATAACCCACTATCTACTCCTTACACTAGCAAATGGAATCTAATATTGGCCACCTCATCTACTATTAATCCTTTCACCCAGTCACATCAATAACCATCTAATTTAAAATCCAATGCTTATACATATAAGTCACAAAGAAAATTGGGTCCTTATTATCCCTTTCCTATGTCCTTGGAATCCTTTTTAAAATAACTAGTCACCACCAACATGATGGTCTATCCACCTATCCAACATCTTGATCCCACTAAGCCTAAAACTTCTTGGTATAAATCCAACCAATATTGTTTGTATCAACAAACCTAGTGGCATACTATTAATCAATGTTGGCCTTTCCAAGATTATGCACAAGACCTCATCAACCATGGTGACATAGAGATTGAGGATGAATTAGATGAGTCTAAATCCCTGAGTGAACAAGAAAAGGAATCTTGAGATTCCATTCCCAATCACAATCAAGCCCTTTCCCTTCCAAGACAAGGTCAAGACACCATTCCTATCCTCCATGATCCCCCCATATTTGACAAATCCTCCATCAAAACCAAGTCTATTCCCCATAAATATCTCCCTCATAAACCCTTTCATGACCTTTTTGAGTCCATCATTTCTCCACCATATCCTTCTCACCCATCACATCACATCCCCCATGATGAGAGGCCAATTAAGGACAATAAATATTATCCTAAAATCATTGTGTCATATACATCAGAGTTAGCATTAGAGTCAAAACCAATTTTATCTACATTAGGATCATGTTCAACACCAATATCCAAATTAGACTCCTTATTAGAAACATCATCCCTCATCAATGCTACATTAGATGATAATTATGGATACCTCCAATTTAGATGACAATCCATCACCAAGCATATCCTTAGATCCCAATCAAAATGATGAAGTCATAATATAATTATTACAAGAGTTATCTATTGAGGATTTTCAAGGTGAATCTAATCCTACTTTGGATACTCATAGTACAACTAGTCTTAGTGATCCTTTTGTTGATCTTGAGGAGATTTTATCTAATGTTGAAACTGGGTCTCCTAAGAACCACTATGAAGACTATGCTTTCCCATCATCAGTCATTGACCTCATCATATCATCTCCACCACCTTCATCCATCATAGACCCCTTTCTTCCCTTCAATGATCATTTAATCACCTCCTTCCATAGGGATGAATAGGAACATACATCGTTGGACACTTATTCAAGCAGTATAATGCATGCCACAAATATAAAGTTCAAAGAACATATTCCAGAAGTCATACATGAGAATCAAATTCTCTTTAATTCCATAAGTCAAAAACATAAAATTTCAAATCATCAGGCCTAATCTAAAATTGCCTTCACCTACTAAAGCCCAAAATTAGGCACTAGGGGACTATCAAAACTTAAATAATCATTATATATGAATTTAAACTCAATATCCTTGGGTGAAGCCCAAAATATAGCACTAGAGGGTAGTCCGAAGTCAAAACCAATCAAAAAATCAAAAAATGTCAAAAGTAATATCCATCCTTTTTAGCCATCAAGTCCATCCCTCATCACATCCCTTATCAACCTTATCAATCACCCATCCATTATTTGCCATCATATCATCCTATCTCTCATTCCTTCTTGTCTTGACCTTCACAAAGAAGTGGAAGGTGCCTTGAGAAATGTTTTTGAACCATCTTTACATATCCTCTAATGGACACTTAGGAAACTAAAACATATGGTTCCTTCATGATGTGGTCATTGGCAATCCATAGTCCCTTCTTCCTTGGTCCTCATCCCATTTTCTACATCACCCTCATCCATTTGTCAACTCATCCATCATTCCATCCATTCCTCATCATAGATATTAGGCTTGGTATACCCTTTGCTAGTAACCCCATTTATATAGTATACATACATATTCTAAAAATTCCTAAGAACTAAAATATTCTAAAAACCTTACAAATAATAAAACTTGAAAAAACCTAAAACAACCTATGGTGTCCTTATCTTATGCCTAATCCCATAATAGCATCCATACCCATTAGATCATAACACTCACCTTACCATCATCAAAACCACATCCAATACCCATCTCATATATCTGATTATACCTATCCCCATCCCCAATGAACATCTAATATCCCTTTCTAATTTGCCCACTGCTCATCCTTGACTACTATATTTTAGTCTTGGAACCAAGTCCTAGTGGTCACCCATGCTTACATATTTCCATCATCATCGATTTTGACTATATATTATAAACACACATAGTCTCATCAAGATTCTAATATAACACCAATCTCCTCCTTATCAGTGACTTTTCATATCTATCACCCATCTAATCCCTATTTTGCTAGATAAATAGTATCTGATCC